>CAUYQG010278099.1:0-18518 GCA_963574415.1 Tarsius wallacei
TAATAACTTAAAATAAGCCGGGCTTGGTGACTCAGCCTGTTATCCTGAACTTTGGGAGGCTGAGGTGAGTGGATTGCCTGAGCCCGCAGGTTCAAGACCCACCTGGGCAACTTAGCGAGACCTCATCTCTACAATAAATCAAAAATTAGCCAGGCGTGGTAGCGCGCGCCTGTAGTTTCAGCTACTCAGAAGGCTGAGGTGGAAGGATCACCGGAGCCCAGCAGGTCGAGGCTGCGGTGGCCGGGAGCGGCCACTGCACTCCAGTCTGGGCGACAGAGTGAGACTCCAACTTAAAAAAAATAATAATAATAACTTAAAATATGCAGCAACCAAGATAGCAGCAAAATGTCCTGCTTGTGCCCAAGTCAATGCAAAACAAGGGCCAAGGCCCTCTATTTGAATCAGGGCCTGAGGATCAAGCCCTGAAAAAAACAGGGAAATAAACTTTACAGAAATAAAACCCCCTCATGCGGGGTATAACTATCTACTGATGTTTATTAATACTCTTTCTGGATGGGTAGAAGCCTTTGCCACCAAAAATGAAACTGCAGTTACGGTTCCAAGGTTTTTGTTAAATAAAATTATTCCTAGGTTTGGGCTCCCCCTCTCTACTGGCTCTGATAATGGTCCTGCCTTTACCTCATCCATAGTGTACCTGGTTAATAAAGCACTAAACAGTAGTTAAAAATTACATTGTGCTTACTGACCACAGAGCTCTGAACAGATGGAATGAATAAACTGGACTCTAAAATCTACTTTAACCAAATTAATAATAGAAACCGGTAAAAAATGGGTAAGCCTTTTGCTTTTAGGTCTTCTTTGAACCCAATGCACCCCATATAAGGCTGGATTTACCCCATATAGAATCATATTTAGAAGACCCCCTCTTTTGTTGCCCCAGTTGTCAAATCCCATCCTAGAAGAGATAACTAATCAATCTCCATTAAAGTATCTCCAGTCCCTTCAGCAGGTCCAGGTCGCTGTCCACTCTGGCGTCCATGTTGCTTTGTTTGCTCCATCTTCCATGACTTGCCATCCATTCCAGCCCAGAAATCTTGTTTTCGTCAATAAATTCCAGAAAGAAGGACTAACTCCTGCTTGGAAGGGATCTTTTGTCGTCATCATCACTACTCCAATGGCACTCAAATTTGACAGGATACTGGCCTAAATCTATCACACACAAGTCAAGAAAGTCACGGAAACTGACAAAACTCCACCAGCTCGTCCATGGCTTATATGGCCCCCACTAATGCATGATTTGCCTTACCATAGGGCCTATAAAAACATTACCTCTGAAAAGCTAAATAATGAAACTGCCTTATGTAATGTTGTTCAGGTACTTCCCCAGGTGTACACTTATTATGGTTCCCAAGAAACTCTTTTCCTCAATCCTCCTAACATCCCAGCCACACATCAAAGATGTGCAGCCCCTTTTTTTGGTACCTGCTTTAATCGACTTTAGTGTGACAGGAGCAATGGCTCTAAGTACTGCCGCCCTAATTTGAAGTAAACTAGGTATATCTCATCTTATACAACAAATTAATAATAACATGGAAACTCTGCAGTATACCAGACACCTGCTCCATGACCAGGTAAATCCCCTGGCAGAAGTTGTCCTAAAAATCGTAGAGGTTTATACTTGTTTTCCTTGTCCCAGGGAGGATTCTGTGTAACCTTCAGAAAGTCACACCGCTTTTATGCTAATAAATCAGAAATTATTAAAAACACTCTCCGCAAGGTCCGAGAAAACATTGACAGGTGACAAAAAGAAGTAAAAAAATATAAACCTTGGTTCCAATCCTTGTTTGATTGGAACCCATGGCTGACAACTCTAATTACCAGCTTATCTGGACCTCTCATACTTCTCTTCCTTGGTTTACTCATAGGATCTTTTATATTAAACTGAATTATTAGCTTCATAAAACAGCAAATCAGTTCTGTAAATCTTTTACATGTAAAAACCTATTATAATTCCATACTCATGACCAATGAGTCAATGAAATGACTCACATATAACTAAAAGGGGGAATGAAATATTTAACATGGTTATAATAACTTACTTGATATAAGTAACTCCATTTTGTTAAAATCCTTCATCTTAGCTGCTTGCCTGAGGTAGAAGTAATCCCCCTGTGTGTGTGTAATTGTTGTAATGTTCCCATGACCACAGACCTACACCCTTGCTCCCCCTGAGCTGTTCCTGCTGATCATTCAGAAAATTCCCTAGTCATGAGTTCCGTGTAATTGTATGCTTTGTTAACTGAAATCAGATGTTGCACCAAGAGATTGTTCTTTGCAAAATTTCCCTTGCCACATCCCCACATTTTGTTCCTATATTTTGTTCCCTTTGGTTTTTAGTTCCTTGTTCCCTCACCCCCTGCTAAGTTGCCCACATGTGGTTTTTGCCTTTATAAGCTTCTTGCTAGTTTTGTTCGGGGTTGAGAGCTTTCTTGGCATGAGCCTACTCTTGACCACGCGTTATTAAAGAACTCATAGTTCAAACTAAGTGTGCTGGTGATTCTCCTTTCTCGCATTTTGGCTATAACACCAGTAATGAACACAATGTTTTCTGACTAGTTTTTGAAACTTTACACTAGTCCTGGACACAAAATTGGTTTTCTTAAGCTTTAATATTAGTCGAGGGACAAGAAAGGACAGATAAATCAAATTACCAATACAGAAACAGACAAAGTTGTATTTTAATTCTAAAATATTTGAAAACTATCTACCTCTTATTTTCTGTCATTAAAGAATAACTAAAATTGTTTGCAGTATATTCATTCTCAGAAAGAGATTCATGAAAGTGGTTCTCTGCTCTCCTACATACCTCACTGCTGCTGATGAAATCCTTCTATCCAAGTATTTAATATTTAATGTATATGTTTGCTCTTTCCCCCAAAGTTTGGAATTCAGTGAATTTTATCAAGGAAACAGCTAAAAGAATACAAGGAGAGAAGTGTTTTAACAAGAATAAGCTTCACTAATACTTCCAATTGTGGAGGCCCGGATGGTGCCAGGAAATCAGCACTCTGAATTTATGAGCAGGCAGGAAATGGTTATGATGGAAGTTGAAGGAGGAGCTTGGTAAAACTGAATCAGCCTATGATGCTACATGTGATTATGGTATGTAATAATGGCATGTAATATATTTCAGAGAAGGCTCTCAATTTAAAGAAAACTGACAAGCCAGGCTGGATGGCTCAGCCTGTAATCCTGCGCCTTGGGAGGCTGAGGTGAGTGGATTGCCTGAGCCCGCGGGTTCGAGACCCGCCTGGGCAACCTGGCGAGACCTCATCTCTTCCATAAATCAAAAAATCAGCCGGGCATGGTAGCACGCGCCTGTAGTTCCAGCTACTTGGAAGGCTGAAGTGGAAGGATCACCGGAGCCCAGCAGGTCGAGGCTGTGGTGGCCGGAAGCGGCCACTGCACTCCAGTCTGGGAATCATTCAGACTTCAACATTCAGGAAACTCAAGGGGGAGTCTCTATGGTTATGACTTCATTCTGCCTAAAATGATTATTATATTTTTGATTACTAGAGATATGGAATATATTCGAGAAGGGCATGGACATTAGAAAGGTGTTTACTGTTGTTCCATCACATGCAAACAGCCAGTTGTAGCCTTGAATGGTCTAAGCAGTCCTAAATCTGGAAGTAACCTCTGCTGAATTAAAGCGAACTGCTTACTTGTTCATCTAACAGTCATGCTCTATGTGGGAGGGGAGACTTGTCCTACTTCTTGTCCTCTACTTTGCCACTGATCTGTCTTAGAACCTGCTGGGCACCAGGCTTTTGCTTATCTCAGGGACTTCTCTTTCTCTCACATAATCTTATCATAAAACATAGCAGTGCTGATAATCTGTAGGGACAGTTTTGCTCACAGATGTCTAATTTCTTCACACACATCATGTTTCTCTTATTTTCTAGAACATTTGTAAATAAGTTAATGGGGAGTTAAATAATATATTATTTATGTTTCCATTAATTATGAATTTCTATTGAATTGGAACAAATGCTTGTAATTTATAATAATATAATAATGATTGCCAAACAGAAGTATATTTTATAAGTAATGCTTAATTTTTATTACATTGTTGTCATTCCTAAAAAACATTTTTATTGCAAAAAGCAATAAGATCTGTTACTTAAATTGTATGCATATGAGAAAAATGCATTGTGTTATCTGCATTGCTAGTACCTTGACAGTTTTAAAAATATATGACAAAAATATGCTTTTATACATTATTATTTTTAAAAAACACTATAAATAGGAACTGAGAGCAATAGAGGGTTACTGATGCAGCAGACAGGGGTGAAAAAATCATATCTGTAAGTTATGAAAAATTAAAAATCTTATCATTCAAATGGTGAATAATAATAGTTAAATTGGCACAAAGGTAAACAGATAAAATGAAATCCAAGCCAAATACTCTGTACTATCTGTGGAAAACACTTTAGAAAAAAAATAGTATGAAGAATGAAATCATGAGAATATTTGTACAAAGTTTCTACCATTGTGAGATATTTATTCTGTATCTCTGTGATATCAAATCCTGGCTATATTTGCTTATATCAAATGAAAATTGTGGTATCCCAACCCCATGAATCTGGGGGATATGAAATCATAATTAGTAAAAGTCCACTTGAGAAATTTAGAAAAGCTAAGAATACTTTTATTTTAATTTTAAAACTTTATATTTAACTCTACAATAGAGTGTACAATTAACCTCTTTGTTTTAGGTGATTAAATTTTAGGCACACCTATTGTGTAAAAGAAAATACACTTTTTCTTTTAACCTACAAATTCACAATTATGTGTTTATGCGCTAATAGAAAGAGAGACGCAGAAACACAATGAACTTAATGTCTCATTCTCCTAAAATGCAGAATAAATAAGTGTGAACATAAGAAATGGGCAGAAAGTCAAAATCTACAATTCATAAAACAGAATGATCTAAAATGAGAACAGGGGAAATGTGTGTGGGCAAGGTATGAGAGCTGCTTTCAAAACTACTCCTGATTTAATTGATGAAAATTAGTCATCCAAGGTGGTCATCATGTGGATATGCTAGATGGGTCAGAAAGGAACTGGTGCTTTCATTCCTTGATTTCAGTCTATTATTCTTCACAATGGGCTCCATTGCATAACCCAATATGTCCATGTTAACACTTTAATTATGTAATTTTGATGGTGTTTGCTATGAGAACACATGCCAGAATGAAGGAGTATCAAGCTGCTAAGTAGCTTGACCTTTTGGTCTTGTCTGGCTTTGTGGCTGAAAGCATATGGGGCTCTGGTAGCGTCTCATGCAGAATAATGACAGAATAATCACTGGGGCATGCAACCACAACCTGTAGGGAGTTAATCATTACCATTAATCTCCACCACATTGTTCTATTATTTGAAGACAGGAGCAGTGGCAGAAAGGGATTTCATTTTATTTACTTAATAGAAATGAATATCAAATCAGCTTCTCAGCTTCTTGATGGACTTGGAGAAGAAAAAAATATATATTACATGTTAGCTAATTTGAAGGTGCATATTGTATGAAATTGATACCTTATACTGTGAAATACTGGACCTTTGAATTTTGGTGGTCTCACTCTAAGACTAAGTTGAGACTACATTACCAATTTACAATCAAGGTTTGCGTCTACATTACCAATTTACAATCAAGGTTTGTCATTCACAGATATAGAATAAAACCATGGGAAATAAATTTTCCTGCTTTTCATTTCCTTTTCTAAATAAATCATAGTCATGAGGAAACTAAGGGGGAAATCATTTTCTTTATTTTTAGCCTTTATGCGACCTTTCTAGTAAGGTCTCAGCTGTGATATTACTGGCTATACTCCTGCAGAATTCATTTTAGATTGCTAAAATGCCCTTGATAATACTTTTCTGCAAAGACAAATAAAAGAGTTTTATTGGATGAAAGCAAGAATTAGAAGATCTTATGACAATGTCTTTTCCACAGTAAAGCAATAGAAAATGAGTTGCTATATTTTAACTTAATGGAAGTTGATGGCAGGACTTTCTGAACTTTTGAGAAAAAGGTAGAAACACACGTTTAAAAAAAATTCTAAAAGAAAGCTTGATTTTGTTTGTATCCAAATAAAAGATTTACGTTAGATATGATTAGGGAAAAAACTATGTAATATATATCATACCTCCTACCATCACCACTTCAGACATACACACATTCACTAGAAAAAAGAATAAACACAATCTTAAAGCAATTTACTGTGGAAGAAAAACTGAGTTTAGCTTGAAAATTTCTGTATTGGAAACCTGACTCTTACAACATACGTGAGATCAGACAAGTTATTTAACCTATCTAAACCTTAGTCTCCTCATCTCAAATGTGAAATAATTGAACTATTTATTTTAATGTCTAAAGTGCCTACATATTTATTCATTTAATAAATCTAATAAAATATCTAAATATTTAACACCTGAATTTTAATGCCTGGACTATTATGCTAATGTTTTTTTCTATTCCAAGACAGTAAAAAAATCTACCTAAAGCTTTGGTATTGTCTCAATTGCTTTGACTATATTAGACGGTGGACATATCAAAGAGGCTACCAATGCCTCAATGCTAACCTGAAAAAGTACATAGACTTGTGTCTTCTAGAAATACAGACATTTAAGCCTCAATGTAGCTGCTCTACTATTTTCTCTAACTTGAAAAATAGAAAAAAAAAAAAACCCTTTACATATAGGTAAAATGTATGAAAACATATACTTCTCAGAAGACATACGAGCAGCCAATAGATACATGAAAAAAATGTTCAGCCTCATTATTCATCCAAGAAAAGCAAATTAAAACCACACTGAGATATCACCTAACTCCAGTCAGGATGGCCATCATCAATAACTCAAAAAACAATAGATGCTGGAGAGGATGCAGCAAAAAGGGAACACTTCTACACTGTTGGTGGTAGTGTAAACTACATTTGTCTCTGTGGAAAACAGTGTGGCAATTCCTAAAAGATCTAAAAATCGACCTTCCATATGACCCCACAATCCCTCTACTGGGAATATACCTGGAGGAACCCAAATTGCTCCATAAAAAATATACCTATACATGCATGTTTATTGCAACATTATTCACAACAGCAAAAATGTGGAACCAACCATGCTGCCCATTGAAAGAGGACTGGATAAAAAATTGTGGTACATATACATGATGGAATATTACATAGCCATAAAGAAGGACAAAATAATGAATTTGTAGCAACTTGGATGGATTTAGAGGCTATAATAGTGAGTGATCTATCACAGAAACAAAAAACTGAGTACCACATGTTCTCACTCAAAAGCGGACCTTGAACAATTGTCATAATACTATAAGAAAAAGATTGGCAGTAGTAAGATCCTGCCAGGAGAGTGGGGTGTGGGATTGGTCATCATGGGAAACTGCGAGGGAAGGGGGGTAGTACACCTAGCCAACATGGATACCTGCATAATGAACATTTGTATACCTAACCCTGAATTAAACCACACATCTTTAAAATAAAAAAAATTAAAAAATATATTAAAAAAGAAAAAAGTAATAACAAATAGATTTATAAAATTTTAAATAGTATTTAATTTAAAAAGAAATTAAATCTCATGAGAAAAAAATAAAATGCAAAATAATCTTGAAAAACTTAGATACCATAATTACATGTCAAGACAAACTGAAAAAGAAACATTGTAATGAAAATAAAAATGATAGTTACTTATATTGTGCCAGGGACACATTTTATTTTTGTTTTTTGAGTTGGAGTCTCACTCTGTCACCCAGACTTGAGTGCAGGGGCATGCTCAAGGCCAATGCAGTCTCAACCTGCTGGACTCAGGCGATTCTTCCACCTCAGTCTTCCAAGTGCCTGGAAATACAGGCACGTGCTACTGTGCCCAGCTAAGTTTTGATTTATTGTAGGGACGAGGGCATGCCAATTTGCCAGGGCTGGTCTCAAACAAGTGGGTTCAGGCAATCCACTCACCTCAGCCTCCCAAATTGCTGGGATTACAAACTGAGTCACTAAGCCCTGCGACCAGGGACGATTTTAAGGGCTCTATCATTTTATAGATGCTGTCACAAAATTCTGTGTTTGCTTAACCCACTTGATATATTTGTCCAAATACAGGGATCACATTTTGAAATGATACCAAGTTTCTGAGTGATTATAAAAAGAGGAGGATCCCCTGGCAGTTAGTTGTGGTTAAGCTGAACCTGGCAATTCAGAGCACAATTCGATGTGGCACTGTATCAGTAGTTGACTACGAATATTATCACAAGTAAGACTCAACATTAGGGTCACTTCTAGCAGAAACTAAATTGTCAAACCATCCAGCAAAACTATATTCAGCAAGACTATATTCAGCCTGAGGATAACTTCAACGTTATAGCCGATGATCTTCGTCAAATACAAACCAATGACAACAACTGTTATAGAAGATGGCATGAGACCATCTGAGTGTACCGTCCATCTGAGGCTACCAGTGAAAGCTTCTCAATCAGTAAAGCCATGAATGGATGGAGTGACCTCTACTCTCATTCTTGATTTCAAGTTATAGTCATTTCCAGTGGGGCTAGGTATTATTTGGTAATTGTCACATTATAATCTTTCTACCAGATTAAATATTATCCTACAAAAAGAAGTTCAAAACCAGGAATGAACATCTATTTGAGGTCAGAATAAAGTAGGAAATACATAAATATGATAGGGAAGATTTCAACAATAATATCTACTATAAGGAATTCTTGGAGCTGTGATTTTCATTTAGGACTTTGATCTTCCCCTTAAAATCATCTCTGCCTACCTTGAAACCTTTTTTTGTTGTTGGTTTGGATATGGGCCATGAAAATTTTACAATGAATTTTTAAGATATTAAATTATATTGTTAACATTATTGAGACTCTGCTAGTAAATTAGGCTGTCAGGTAAAATAAGAATGAGCAGATAATCACAATATAAATGACAGTGTTTAAATAATTTTTTATAATTTTCCAATTACACAATGAATTTGAAAATATTTACAAAAATGCAGACAAAATTACTTAAAAAATAATTTAAACCTAGATAAAATATTACAAATAAACTTAAGATCAAGCAAATAAGGACACATGTAATCAACACAGGTACTATGTTACGGTTCTAACTGAAGTGAGGTATTGATGTAATCAGGACAAAAATGAAAATATTACTTGTCTCCTCAACATTCTGAAAATGGTGTCTCTCTGTGTATGTAACATTCCATAATTGAGTCAATAAATGTAAGCAGCTCCTCTGTGGAGTAATTTTAAAGGGGGAACAAGCCAGTGAGGAATATATTTTCTGTCCCAAAGAGACATTATTAAAAAGAAATCAGCAGAAATTTCTATACTATACCTTACAGGAGAATCACATGTGAGGTAATTGTGTTGAGTGACTAAGTACAGAATTAGTATTTCAGTTTCAACTCCAAGGTTTAACATTAATTAGCCTTGTATCCCTGCTCAGGCTACTGAGTATCTCAAAGTTCTGTTTTTATGTAGTGTCTGCTGCACAGTTGATGGCCAAATAAATAAAGTAAATGCTAAGGAAATAGTGTTATATGAAAATCAAGTATTATTGTTAGCAGTAGGGGGGAGTGGTAAACAATGAGAACTAAATAAGCATCAATTTAGCCAGCATGGTGGCTCATGCCTACAGTCCCTGCTACTCCAGAAGCTGAGGCAGAAGATCAAAGCTGTGGTAAGCCATGATCATGACACTGCACTCCAGCCTGGGCAACATATTGAGTGAGACTGCAATTAAAAAAATATATTATTATCATTTTTATTATTTGATGAGAGATAGAAAAATGTGAGGTAATTATACAGGATCCACACTATTGTCTTGTGGTAAGGATTTTTATTAACATCATAGTACATATATTATAATATATATAATTAACATTGTGTATAAGTATATATATGTATATACATACTAAAAATTATAGTTGTAGTTCTATGAAAATCTTTAGTCCAAAAGTATTTCAACCTTATGTCAGGTGTAAGGTAAAGGATCAACTTGATTATTTTCCACACAGGTGATTTTCACTACACCTTTGACAAAATAATTTATGATGTCCTTATTTATTTGTATTACCACCTATCTTATGAGTCTATATCTACATTACTTTACATAACACTGTCTTATTCATTAATTTATTTATACAGTCTTGTGACTATTCCACAATATTTTTATTAGCATACATTTGTATAACATGTTTTAATATCTGTTATGATATTTTAAACACATTTTATAGTTTCCATATAATATTTCTGGTACTGCTTCTTTTGGTAAATATAAAGTTACTTTATCAAAAAGAATGTAAGCTATTTTTTTGGCCTTTCATGAAATCAATCATGCATGGAAGTCAAGTTTACTTTGCTGCATGGTGATGTTTAATAAATGACCTAATTTCTGATAATTTTACATACTTGTCCAAAACAAAGCACAAAACAGCCATCTATATATCTTGTTGTTAAATAAATGATTACTTATGCATGCATCAAAACAAATTGAGGTTCTTATTTAATATAATTCAATATTATGGTAAAAGTTCAGGGTCTGCTTATGAGTGAGAATGTGTGGAACCCTGGTCTTTGTTTCTGTGATAAATCACTGGGTATGATCAACTCTAAATTCATCCAAGTTGCTGCAAAGTCTGTATGTTTGTCCTTCTTTATGACAGCACAATATTGCATCATGTATATATGCCACACTTTTAAAATCCAGTCCAGTTTCAATGGACAGCATGGCTGGTTCCATGTTTTTGCTATTGTGAATAGTGCTGCAATAAACATGTGTGTGTGCAGGTATCTTTTTTTGTAGAATGAGTTGAGTTCCTCTGGGTATATTTACCATAATACTCTAAGAAAAGGATTGACTGAAGTGGGATACCGCAGGAATGCGAAGGGAAGGGCAGTGGGAGGCCAGGACCAAACATCAATAAGGGCTCCCGATCTCAAACCAGGCAAAGTGGGGGCCAAAGGGAGGACCAAGCTTTACCTGTATGGTTTCCACTTGTATACTTAATCATGAACTGTACCACACATCTTTAAAATAAAATATATGTTGAAAAAAACAAAATAAAAATAATAGAATAGCAGGGAAATCATTAACTGACTAAAAATTATTCTATTATTTTATCTTCTTGCTAGAAGTTTAAATTTTATATTTTTCCATGTTTCCCTTCATTTCTGTAACAGCATTTTCTCAACTTAATGTGCCTGAATTTTATGTCAGTTATGTTATAATATTTATGTTTATTAAAATAAACTTTGTGCTAAACTATAAGTTATTTTAGCATACGTCCTTTACCATTTTTTTGGACACTGCTTCTCCTCAATCATGGATTTAAAGCTACTGGCTTGAAATATATTTCCGTGGCTTGGGCATGGTATCTTTCTGACTTTAGTCAGAACAGAAAGATTTTACATTGTTTTCAAATAGAATGAAAGATGTATAAAGTGGTCCACAGATCTTATATTCATATTTCACCCATGCCACAGTCCCATTTCAGTTGAATTTCTCTTAGTCACTATTAGATGTGTGCAAAACTACTCACAGGTGCACTCAAGAAGGGAGGGGTATTTAAAAAAAAGTTTTCTGCAAATGTTATTCTCTGATTACCTTGATCTTTACTTTTCTTGGTTCAGTTTATTATTTATCATTTCAGAAATAAAAAAAACTGTATTACTAAAGTCAGTACACTATCTATAGGCAAATGCAATTTTATATTTTAAATATTTGCCACCATTTTACTATGCATAATCTGGCTGAACAACTATAAAGAAGTAGAAGATAGAACCTGATTATATGAAAATTTGTTAGTGTGTACTATTCTTAAAATGTGAAATCAAATTTAAATTAAATTTTATTTTTTTCTGTACATAGGCTAGGATGATAGAATACACATTACTTTTTTTTCAAATGTCTAGGCAATGAATTTGTGCATTTTTCAACAAATATCCATTAACCTTTCATTCTCAATAATCAAGATTAACAATGTGCAAGACTTTTCACTACACATGAGATTAGGTTTATTGCCGGACCTATTTTCCTCTTTGTCCTGCCAGATTTGATTGTGGCCAAATATACTACAAAGGGAGAGATTTGCAAAATTTGAAGAGACATTTACAAATTGAAGAAGTATTCACAAGCACACCTGACAGATGGGAAAGATTTTGTGTGGGTAGGTTAAGACAGGAAGCTAGAATGTACATACAAAGCAGGTGTGAGTATATATACATTCATATATGCATATATACATGCATTATGCATATATCTTGTAGTAAAAGATAGATATTTGCCATAGGCCTGTCAACCAAGCATACTGAATAAACCATTTTCTCTGTTTTAAATACTCCTCCTCCTGCAAGTACAATGCTTGGCCAGTATAGGGAAATTGAAGGTGATAATGACTGATAACGATAGTCCTGATGGTTTTCTGACATTATCTGCCTGTATTTGATGGAGTATAGGGATACTAGTATTCCTATATGTGCTCTCTATCAAAAGACAAGTATGACTCTAGTAAAAGGTTAAAAAAGCAAAAACAGAAAAACAACTTTACTCAAAAAACAAAATTCACAATGCTTTAAAATTTCATTTATTTGGGAAACGTGAACTTGTCTCTACTGATACAATTTCTATCAGAAAGCAAGGCTTAAAATAATTGATGAAGGAAGACAATGATGTAAGAAATTTCTCCATTTCATTTAGGTTTTTGAGTCTGTTTCCATACAGGTATTCATAGTCATCGGTGATAGTTTTTTGTATTTCTTTAGGATGTGTTGTGATTTGATATTTCACTTATTTAGGCTTTTTCTCTTTGTTCTTGATGTATAAAATGCTGAGCAATATAGACTGGAATATTGTTCTGTGGTAAGGAAGTCTGTTCAAATCTCCCCCCAAAGCCCGAGGAAGCTGAATGACCAAAGGAAGAGGCAGACATATATACCTTCTCAGAAAGAAATATTTAACAGAGACATAGGAACAGAAGCCATGTTTTGGGTGGAAAGAAGATGAGACGGTGGATCCTTGCAACATTAACCCCTAGACCCTGGGCTTATGTATCATAGTGCTTCAGAAGGGATATGAGAACAATTGCCTAGGGACAGAATTTATAGTATTTACTATTACACAGGAGCAGTAGTTAAAATAGGAATCTTAGAGCAATTCTGGCAACTGCAGTAAATCAGAAGTCAATATGATAAATTAGCATACAAGATGGAGTTGCTTTAACCTCTACAAAACTTAGAAGCAAAACTGAAATCCAAGAGGCTCAAAGAATCAACCTATCCACAAAATGTTGCACCATAAATAATGAAATAATAAACATACATTTTGGTAGCATTCCGTGACTACTACTAGAACACGCTAGTTAGCATAACTGGTTTAAAAATGATAAAACAGTGTGGACATTTTTCCACATAAAATATGATATTACTTGTTATAAACAGAACAAAGATTTCTTAAACTTATGTTTTCATCAGCCAGAAGATTGAAGGAGATTCAGCAAGATTTCAGTGTGTGACATCACATCTACTCAGTTGACTAGCATTTGTTTATCATCTTAGAATTCCAAACATTTTTATTAATGCATGACTATGTCCAATCCCTTCTGTTTAGATAGACCAAAAATAGAAACCAGCCAGGCTCGGTGGCTCAGCCTGTAATCCCGCGCTTTGGGAGGTTGAGGTGAGTGGATTGCCTGAGCCCGCGGGTTCGAGACCCGCCTGGGCAACTTGGTGAGACCTCATCTCTACAACAAATCAAAAAATTAGCCGGGTGTGGTAGTGCACGCCTGTAGTTTCAGCTACTTGGAAGGCTGAGGCGGAAGGATCACCGGAGCCCAGCAGGTCGAGGCTGCGGTGGCCGGAGCGACCACTGCACTCCAGTCTGGGCGACAGAGTGAGACTCCAACTCAAAAAAAAAATTAGAAACTGGAAAAAGGAAGGCTATAATTATGAATATAGGTAATATATTCACAATCAATGTATATTTGAATATATTTATATTCCAAAATAGATTTATAAATTACTCAGTAAATAAAAAGTACAAATTACCAATTTTATGATGCTTTATGACAAAAAACAAAAAAATCCAGTATTTGTATAATTAGGGACCATTATTATTCTTTTTAAATTAGGTCAGCAACTACTCATCTACAGTAGTATATTATTTCATTTCAGATAATGTCCAGCTTAAATTGTTAAAAACATCTATATTTTCTATAATACTTTTATAGTAAATGTAAACATTAATAAATTTTTAAAGACAGACTGAAATGGACATATTTTAAAAATGACTTCTAAGTACTCATTACTTCTATTTCCAAAGTAATTTCATATATCAAAGATAAGCCTGTCAATCACAATATTGATATTTCATTGTGAGTGTAAGTGTGTGTGTCATTATAAAGTAAGTTCTTTGATACTGTTTAAGGAAAAAAAATTCTATATCAAGTGACAAGTAGTAGAAACAGTATGTTGTATTATGCTTAATATTTTTAAAGGCACACAAACCAAGATTTATAATATTGAAAGCAAGCAAATGATTGGTTTAACAGTTTTACTATAACTATACTCATATCACAATTATAAATTGTTCTTTTCACATTTGCCATAAAGCATAACTGATGCTTGTCCAATGAGTCCAGGATTAAAGAAGGTTAAAATTATGGACTATCATTATTTATGATTAGAAAATGCTAACGGTGGGTTCAAAAAGCAGTCTTCTTCATAACTACTCCCAACCATTAATTACCAATTGAAGTTGTGATATAGCCATTTCCCTTTCCAATCTTTGTTTTTGGCTACGCTATGCCTGAGCCTGGGCAGTTAGGCACAGATAGCTAATGTTGATGAAGACTCATGTCTTGATCTTGAAAACCTTAGGTGTTCTGATGAAGGAGAGAAAGGAACAAATACAAGGTAATATGTTGGATGCACAGTGGTGTAGGATTGGGTACTGCAGGATATATGAGTATATGGTGAGAAATCATTCACTTTTGGTGAATTTAGGCAAAATTTATCAAAGGAATAAAATCTGTACTGAGACCTAATGGTCAAACAAAGGAAATTATACCTCATACTGCATGTGACAATGGTGGCAATTAGGGAAAGATGAAAATTTAGGTAGAAAAAGAGTTTTATTTAAAATACTGATAGTGATTCTCAAATACACATTCATAACCTGTTCTAAGTTAATGATGATGTTTGTGAGGTTGCAAAGTTCACATTGAAATATTACAAAAAAAGGAAATAAAGTGTTTCATAAATATATATATATATATTTAAGTTTGTATTACATTTAGTTCAAATTGTAATATATATCTTAGCAGGATACAAAGTTAGCACAACTGGATGTCTGTGTGTCTTCTAATTTTTATTTCATTTCCAGGTAGTGGGAGCACAATCTCTACCAGCAATTGCTTTAAGAGAACTACACGAACTTCCATGTATATGGAACACCAAGATATACTCTTGAGAAAGATTTATGACTGTCGGTTATAGAGGAAAGTATGGACCAAAAGCAGATAAAATTGTATTTAATATAAGGAGTGTGGACTTTATCCTGAGCCCATGGTGAAACATTGTAGAAGACGTTTCTTTTAAGCAAGAAAGTGAGAAGATTAAGTGTGTTCTTTTGAAGTATTATTTCACTACACCATAAAGTAGAAAGGGTCAGGAGGCAAGATTGAATTAGACATGAAATGTAGTAAAATGGACTGTTAGAGTAATTCAGGAGATAGCTGAAGTTGTTTTAATCTAAGGCAGTAGCAGCTGGAAAGTAGAGCTATACAGGTATGATAGAATCTATGGGCACATAAAAATGTGTAGAGCAGTCTTTTATGTTTTAATATGTATTTATTATATACTCCAGTATATTTACCATATATGATATATTTGTTTTCAAAGAAAAGTTGCAACCTCAATTTTTTAAACATATACAGGAGATAAAGATAAAATATCAATGACCTCTTTGAGTGAATCTTTAATATTGAAATGTTTTAATGCAGCTAAGATTTTTAAAATGTACAGCCATTGTATTCATTGAAAGTACTTTTTAAATAATTTATTGACTAATCCAAACACTTGGAAAACAATAACCCTCACATGCAAAATAACTTGTTCAATTTTGTCATGTTTAACAATTGAACACTAGAAATTATTACGTTTAGGAAGAAGGACTTGGCTACTGTGAATGTGCATTGAAAAGTCAATGATAAGCTGCTCCATTATTGCAACAATAATAAAACTAAAGCTGGGCATATTTTACAAACTACTAAAGCATGTTAACATTTTATTGTAAATATAACTTAATGAACTGGAGTCCTATCATCTATGCATAAAAGAGTTAAAAGCAGAGTTATTACTTTAAAACTGGTTTATAGCTTGGAGAGGAATCTACAGAATTTTAATAATACAAGTATCTAGAGGTTAAAAATAATGAATGAAAGTTAAAGATTTTTTCACAAGCAATAAAGTAGTCAATAGACTTTTTCTTCTCTAGATCTAAAATTTAATTTTGACTTAATCAATACATCTATCTAATATTAATGTTGTCTATCAAAGAGATATCTACTGAGCATGCAGATGCCACACCCTCGGTTAGTGATTAGAGTTTTAACAGAATAATCTGTCATTCTGAAGTATATCAGTTAGAACCCTGATAAAAATAATAGAATAATTTGGTTAATGTTTAATAAAGGTACTAATAGCCGGGCTCGGTGGCTCAGCCTGTAATCCCGCGCCTTGGGAGACTGAGGTGAGTGGACTGCCTGAGCCCGCGGGTTTGAGACCCGCCTGGGCAAGCGAGACCTCATCTCTACAATAAATCAAAAAATTAGCCGGGTGTGGTAGCGCACGCCTGTAGTTCCAGCTACTTGGAAGGCTGAGACGGAAGGATCGCCGGAGCCCAGCAACAGGTCGAGGCTGCGATGGCCGGGAGCAGCCACTGCACTCCAGTCTGGGCGACAGAGTGAGACTCCAACTCAAAAAAAAAAAAAAAGAATGTAAAATGCTTATTGCAATAGTCCACTTGCTTTGGGCAATCAGGAAATGGGAGCTATTTTAATCTCATTTCCTAATTATTTGTTGAGATTTTATTATGATTATGTTTAACGCCTTATGTTAGGCACAGTGTATACAATGGCAAAAATAAACAAATAAGTAAATAAATAAATAAATAAAACAGATCTATTCTCAAGGAGTTTAGAGATTATCAGATTTTAAAACCATCAAGACATCCTTAACTAATCTGAGGAAAATTTCCCTGTTTTTACTTTTTTCAAAAGAGTCAAAAAAAGATTTGATCCAAATCTGTATAATTAATTGGTGATAAAGATGGGTACTACCTTTTTTAAAAAAATAAAATAAAATCCGGTTTAAATGGATACAATTTTCTTGGGTGGATTACTTGAATTTTTAAAAATATGTTTTTAAAATAAGCTTCTATATGTTTAATTAAAAAAAATCTCACTAATCATTAATAACCATTTGATGGGTAGCTTGAGTAGAAAATACAGCAATGAAAGTTAAGTCAGTAATGCTCACAGAATGCCTTATACATGCATATACTCTTCTGCCTTTGTCTATACCATTGGTATACATCCCCAATCACCAATAAATAAGGGGACAAAAGGTGTTCATTACTTCATGAAATGCCTCAATTCTTTGATCACCCAGTTTAAGTAATCGGATTCTATCAAAAATTGGCTTGAAGGTGCTTCTATTGGCAAAACCAGGGACTATTTGAGAACCAAATCATTTAGATTTAGTAATTGACTATAACCCATGAAATAAAACAGAAATCTAAGAGTTTATATTGATTTGGAGTATCATGCAGCCATAAAGAAGGACAGACATATGGACTTTGCAGCAACCTGGAAGGATTTAGAGTCTATCATACTCAGTGACCTATCACAGAAACAAAGAACAGAGTACCATATGTTCTCACTCATAAGTGGACCTTGAACAATTATCATAATATTATAAGAAAAGGACTGGCAGTAGTGGGAAACAGCTGGGGTGTGGGCGGGGCGGGGGGGATTGGCAGTTGAGGGAAATCGCCAGGGGAGGGGAAGGCACATCTCATCAACAAGGGCACCGGTATAACGAACATTTATATACCTAACCTTGAATTGTACCCCACATCTTAAAAATAAACAAATTTAAAAGTTAAATAAATAAATGAATAAATAGGAGAGAATTAAAAGCTCTTATAATGCTAGAAAGTAAATGTAGAAGAAAATACTTGAATTCGAAAATGACTATTTGACAAAGATAGTAATAACTGATTCTGTCAAGAATCATCGCCAGGTTCGGTGGCTCAGCCTGTAATCCCGCGCCTTTGGGAGGCTGAGGTGAGTGGATTGCCTGAGCCCGCGGGTTCGAGACCCGCCTGGGCAAGCGAGACCTCATCTCTACAATAAATCAAAAAATCAGCCGGGCGTGGTAGCGCCCGCCTGTAGTTCCAGCTACTTGGAAG
>CAUYQG010278102.1:0-10454 GCA_963574415.1 Tarsius wallacei
TGGGGTGCCTGCCCTGGAGGGGGTCCACCTGATGCCTGAATTCCCCAAGGGCAGCTTGAAAAGGATCATCGGCCAGGGCGTGGACCTGGTGCCAGCCAGCGCCCAACACTGGAGGTAGATGCAGCCTCCTGGGTCTGTGGGGTTCTGGGGAGTGTGTGGAAATGGGGCAGTCATCTCTGTGCTCTCTCCACTCTAGGGAGGAGGATCTATGGGGTCCCCTCACCTGCCTCTGCCCCCATGGGCATCTGTGTCCTGCTGACGTTATCTTGGGGATTCAGGGGTCCAGTTAGGATTCCAGAATCCATACTCCATAACACTTAGCCTCTGCTGGCTTTCAGAGCTGTAGGGAGGATGAAGCTGTGTCCTCTCTCAAGTGGGGAGGGGTCTGGTGGATTCTGGCTATAATGAAAGACAGGAGATACATGGAAGTGTAGAAGGTCCTGGATGGCCCTGCCTTTACAGAGGTCAGATGACTTGTCCAGGGCAGGGTGGGTTCCCAGAGCAACTGAGAGGAGTCCCCAAACAGTAGGGAAGCTCAGAGGCTGATGAAACTAACTAGCATTGGGGCTGGCTAGCATCTCCCATCTGGGGCTGTCCTTCCCAGATGACAGTGACCCTTCCTTTGAGACTCCCCTACCTGGGTGTTTAGCTATAGATGCTCCCTCCTGCCTGGCCTGCCCTGGAGCCTCTCCTCAGATCCCCTGGTATCTGTCCCCAGTAGCCTGAAAGCTTGGTGAGGACTACGGCATCTGTGCTGGTATCTGTGAGAGAGAGAAAGGGGGAACCGGGCAAGGGCTGAGCTCTTCTTGGGGCCCCAAACCAATGGCAAGGGTCTGAGTCCCAGTCAGTCTGGCCCATTAAAACAGCACCTGTGTGCAAGGTTGTGATTTGGCCAGGGTGACTTACCCCAGTTTCATGCCTGAAGGATAGCTGAGTTCATGCTTGTCAGTGATGACTTTGTGAAGCTGGTTATGGCCCTTCTGTAGTTTTCTGCCACAAGGAAAGGCTCAACAGAGCATCTGCCCACTCCACTGCCCCTGCATCGCAGCTGACCCCTCTGCACAGGGTGGAGGCTGTTCTAAGCTTGAATGACTGCCTCTCCACCAAGGAAGGGGAAGGGCCGGGTTGAGCAGTCATTTTTGCTAGTAAACAGGAAAATGAGCTTTCTGATGTACCATCCCCTGCAGCCTGGGGGTTGGGTGGGTGGGTGACCTTTCAGTGCTGAGACTTCACCAAGAGTGGGTTCCACCCCTATAGTCCGTTCAGTGTGCACACAGTGAGCACCTCTGATATGTGATGCGATGTCCTGAGCTAAGGGCACTGGGTGGGGAGTATAGCTTCTGAGTCTATTGCTGTGGTGTGGCTGTCTCTGGAGGCTGGCCTGGGCTTCTGGATGAGGCCATTGATAGAGCTGTTACACCCACCAGGCTGGGTGACTCCAACGTAGGCAGGTCTGAGAGGTACCTTCCTGTCTACACAAAGGGCTGGGCTGGAGGCTCTCTAAGTCCCCCCATACTCTGGGGCCTGGGAGTCTCAGTGAAACTGGGCGTTCACACTGCACAGACAATGAATGCAGCTCCTGAGAAACATGGGGCCTGGGCTGAGTCCAGTGGACAGGGCACAACATGGCTGCTGCCACCACTTAAGCCTCCTGAGGCTCAGGAGCTTCCAATACTAGGGTGGCAACAGGGCTGACTGTGTATCTGGGCTGCAGGGTCTCCACTGACTACCTGCTCACCAGGCTGCTGGATGCACTGGGTGCCCTCCAGGGCCACCACCTGGACAGCCTCTCCATCCTCGACCGAGTGAACCATGAGAGCTGGCGAGACGGTGGCCAGAGTGCTGGTCTGACCTTCAGCCACTTGAAGGTACCCGGGGGGGGCTTGGTAGGCACTCTGTCCCTGCTCTGTCCTGCTGGGCTGTGTCTGTAACCAGGGAGCCAAGGGCAGAGGCAGACAGACGTGTCCCTCCTGCCAGCCCTGACTGGTAGATGGCCTGGAGCAAGCTCTGGGGTGGGAGAATTCTGAGGCCTCATCAGGTCCTGAGGAAGCCCGGCCATGACTTCTGAGGGATGTCTGGCAGGGATGTAGTTGCAGGATGCTGTGGTACCTCAGGCCGGCCTTTGCCATCCATGGGCATGACCTCCTAGCCTAGGGAACTGTTTGGTGGGACTTCTGGGTTGGGCCACCAAAGTTGGGTATTCTGCTTAACCAGTGTCCTCCCAGGTGTATATGAATGTCACCTGGCCAGGACTCCTACCTGTGAGTGGAGACAGCCACTGGGGATCCCTGAGAGAGCCCAGGCAACCCTTCTCTCTGCTCCCTGGGCTGTTTTGACATTTTGGCAGACTGTGTCCTCTGGGACTTTGTAACCACCAAACACTGAGGAGAACAAGGAAGAGTCAGGGGATGGACCCTGCAAGGTGGTGAAAGAGAAGTATCTGGGGCCGTAGAGTCTTGGGGTCTCTGCCTGGTTTGCCCCTCCCTAGAGTGTTTGACATGCCAAGCACTGCTACGGGATGTGAGGTGGCACTTCTACCTGACTCAGGTGTTGAGGAACACATGGCCCCTCCTGGTGTCAGGAGACAACTCTGCCATAAGTCCTCTGTGTGACCCTGGCCACACATGCCTCCTCAAGCCTGCATCTGAGGTAGAGCTTCCAGCGGACCCTTGGGGTCTGGTTCATGGCCCGAGACCCAAACTCAACTGTGGGATGATGGAGGCCAGTGGAAGGAGAGGGGCTCAAGGACGCAGGAAGGCAACCATGTGACAGGAGAGGGGTCTGGCCAGGGCATCTGGGGCAGTGGAGAGAAGAAGGGCTTCTGGGGTGACCAGGTAGCTCAGATCTTTTAAACGGTTATCTGGGCCCCGGCATCATGAACACACAGACTAAGGACTGAGGCAATGCCATGGGGTCCATTGGGTTGGGCTGTGGAGGGTAGGCAGGAGCTCAATGCAGCAAAGTGAGAGGAGAGAGAAAGGCCTGAATGATGGCAGGAGACACAGGAGCACTGAGAGAGAGGTCCTGGGTGGTGGGGTGGGGACCTGGAGTTAAGCTGAGCCCATGGGGAGTCAGGGGAGGGTCAGAGAGGGGAATTGGCGCCTTGGGGAGCTGCCAGACTGGGGGCAGCAGGTGAGGAAAGGCCTAGGGCTCAGACTGGGACGTGGCGGATGAAGGGGTAGGTGAGAAGTGCTGGTGGGAACAAGGTGGGGGTGGCCAGGCGTAAGGGTGGTAGGAATGCTGGGTGGCCTGGCCAGGGCCTAACCCTGCTGTCCTGCAGATGGTGTTGCTGTGGGCCTCGGTGCTCTTTCCAGAGCCGGAGGACTGGGCCGAGCTTCAGGGCGCTGTGTACCGCCTCCTGGTGGTGCTGCTATGCTGCCTGGCCACCCGGAACCTGCCCCACTTCCTCCACCCTGAGCGCAATCAGCTGCAGGACAGTGGCCTGGACCTCAACGCTGTCTACCAGCGCGTGGAGGGCTTCGCCAGCCAACCTGAAGCATCCCTGCGCATCCACGCCACCCACCTGGGCCGCAACCCCCCGCCACGCATCGGTGCTGGGGTCAAAGCACTCCTGCAGCTGCCAGCCAGTGACCCCAGCTACTGGGCCACTGCCTACTTTGACTTCCTGCTGGACAAGGTGGGTGCTACTGGCCTTGGGGGTTTGGGGTAGGCCCAGGAGCACAGGAAGCTGGGACAGAGCCCTGGTCCAACATCCTGGTCACTGCCTCCTGGGTCAGGCCCCTGGACAAAGAGAGTCTGTAGGGACAGATATGGTGTCTAGAGGTCAGACAGCCAAGGGGAACTCCTTCACTAGTGGCCCTGTTGGCCTAGGGCTGTTCTCTAGGAACCAGGGGAACATGTTGACACCGTCCCTGCTTCCCACCAGAATTGCCCCCAAATCCCCATCTGACCACCTTGGGCCTCCATTCCTCATGAAGGAGTGTGGCTTTCCTTGGGCCTTATGGGGACTGTTTCCTACTTCTACCCAGACTCAGAAATCCCACAGCCATTCTCCTTGGGACCTTGAGAGCTAAGATCCTTTGGCCCCCTCTCAGGGTTCCTGGGTGCCAGCTGCCCTTCCTTGAGCCCATGTTTGGCCAGCTCTGCTAGCCTGTACTACTCCCACCCCCATGGAGCCTACCCTGCTTCTCTCCCAGGGGCCAGCTCTCACCTTCATCCCAACAGCAATCACCATCCCTTTTGGGAGTGTATCAGCCAACCTCTCTCTTGTCCCGTGGTAGGAGACCCCAGGGGAGCCACTGTGTTGCTGGACATCTTCTGTCCTATTTAGCAAACACCTCCCTGCTGAGAGGCTGATAGCCTTCTGGGGTCACCTCCCTGCCACCACTTAAGAATTATTACCCCCAAATCTGCAGGCCAGGGAAGCTGGGCCCTGCTCTTTGCTCTCAGCAGACCTGTGTGGGCAGGGTGGGGGATGAGAATGGGGGTGGAATGGGAGTGGCAGCAGAAGGGGGCTGCACAGACAGCCTTCAACCAGCACCAAGTGGGGCCTCCTCTGGGCCAGGCCTATGCCAGAGACATCTCATGTAAGGAAGGACTGGTGGAATAGAAAATTCGGAGACCAGTCTGTCTGTAGGGAGGAGTTTCCAGGCTGATACCCAGAGGCAGCAAGGCCCCATGGGGCTCAGGGAAGGCAAGTTGTCCCAGGCTGTGTTCCCAGCCCTGAAATGCTTGTGATGGGCTCCAGTTGTTCCTGTAACTCTTCTCTCCTTTGCCCTGCCTGTAGTTCCAGGCCTTCAACATCCAGGATAAGGACCGAATCTCCGCCATGCAGAGCATCTTCCGGAAGACCAAGACTCTGGGCAATGAGGAGAGATGAGCTGGGCCACCCGGTCTCGGCTGCCTGACAGCCTCTCTGTAGGGCACCACAGTTTCCTGGGACATTTGGAGGAGGGAGTGGGCTTCTCCTTGAAGTGTGTGGTAAAGAGACTTTGTCCCCAAGAACCACCCTCAGACTGCTGGGGAGTGGCCTCTGAGAGTCTGAAAGTGCTGGGCAGGGAAAGCCTCCTGGAGTAGGTGCCTGTGTCTCTGGGTAAGGACCTCGATATAGGTGCCATGCACTCTATGTGACACATGTTGATGCATCCATGTGATATTAGGAAAACTGAGTAGAAAACCAAATCTTGAAGGCTTGTCCCTGCCTACACTGGATGCTACTCCTTGGTGATGAAATACTATATGTTTGGTCTTGAATAAATGAATGTAGTGGATATACACAACAGAGATAATGCCCTCCACTTTTGTATGTCTATGTGAAAGATATTTCCCCCAGAAGCATAGAAGTAGATGAGGCTTGTGTGCAAACAGACATCCTCAAACCTTCTCTAGTCTCTGCGAATGACCCCCTTACCCCAGGCATCCCACTTCCTAGTTCATAGAAGAAACTGAAGCCAACAGAGAGAGGACCCACAGCATATGAGCCCACCTGCTTGGTGCTGGTCCCATATGCTTCTTCTCATCCCTGAAGAAGGGCCCCTTTCCAACGTAAGGTGTCTGTCTTCTCCTGGCATCTGATATCACCCCTCTGTCTGTTCTCACCACTCTGCATCTCCACCTCATGTTCTCTTGTCAGCTCAGTGCATTCTGCTTGTGGCCCAGTGACCTGCACGTGCTCCAGCTCAGGGGACATTTCTACTCTCCATCTCTTTGGCCTCTCAGGGGCATTTACCACTCAGCATCGAGCCCTGGCTCACACTCTGGGTTCTTGGAAGGGGACCTGCAATTCCACAGCAGGTGCATGTAGAAGCGACTCCCCCAAACCTCTTCGAAAGGGACCTATGGCCATGTGCCAGAGGAACCTTACACTGATGACAGGAAATGTCCGGGTCCTCTGATAGCTGTGGGATCCAGGGCCTGAGCTGACTCCAATGCCAAGGGGACACAAAATGCCATCATGACCTCCCTTTAGAGTGGGGGCTTGTAGAAGACAGTATCTTGGTCCCAATCTGATTCATAATGGACCCAAAGGGCCCAGGACCACCTGGTGGTCATTTCTTTCATTTCTGAGTGTGAATCAGGAGGGCCATACATAGCAGGAGTAAAAGCTGTAATAGTAGGAAAGGCCAAGGGAATGATTTTTAAACCATCCCTACTCCCATGGTCAAAATAACCCAGGAAAACATACCACAAGCTGGGTGCACAAACAGAATTTCATACCACCTTCAAAGACTTTAATACACCAGTATGACCTCAGCAAAAATTGGAGTAGTAGATGGCTGGTAGTTCTGAGTGGGGTAAGAGCACACATGGGTTCTGTAGCAGGTTCATCCTATTACAACCAGATGCTGAGGGTATCCACAGTCGAAAGGGACACCACGTGGCATCTCTGGCAAACTTCCAAACAGGAGCTGAAGTTCTGGAGCAAGAACTTTGCATGATATTGGGCCCCTGCCCAGGGGACACTAAGTAACAATGTGATGTGAGCTGCCCACCATTAGCTGGTGTTATAGCATCCTAAGTTTGGGGGTGGCAGTGGTGGTGCAGCAGCAATCCATTGTACATGGACATGGTCCTTTCAGGATCAGGCCAAGCAGGATACGTGCAAACAATTCAGTTACATAAACAATGGCCTGGACCGTCATATCATTACATATGGTGTACCATGTCTCTCCTTCACCTCACACATATGGCCTTCAGGTGGTTCCCTAGGACCAGCTGATGGAGTAAGAGACCCTCAGTCCTGGCTCATGGATGATATGGCTCAGTCTGTGGAGTCAAGCCAATATGGACTTTCCTGACTTAGGATTCCTAGAAGACAGCAATGAGAAAAAACCCTCCCTGTGGTCAAAGCATTAAGAAATATAAATTGTTCCTCAGTTTTGGGTGGAGAGACAGGTGGCCCAAAGAAGGAAACACACATTCCTTAAGAAAATACACATTCCTTAAGACAAAGAATATTACCAGAGGTAAAGGGAGATATTTTGCAATGATTAAAAAAGTCCATTCATCAAGAAGGTGTAATAATCCTAACAATAGACCTTCAAACTTCAGGCTTTACAAAAACTGATAAACCCTTAGTAAGACTGATTGATGGAAAAAAGAGAGAAAATATAAGTTGCCAATATCAGGAATGAAGAAAGAGAAAGCACTAGAGATCCTATAAACATTAAAGGATTATAAAGAAGTATTATGAAGGATGTTATGCCAACATGTTCAACAACTTAGATGAAAGGGAAGCATGCCCTGGGTAAAACAAATGATCAAAATGTACACACATAGAAAGATAAAAATCTTAAAAATTCCGCCTATTAAAAATTTTAATTAGTTACACAAAAATTTTTCCCATGAAGTTTCTGTCCCTGAAGACTTCACTAGTGAATTCTATTAACATTTAAGAAAAAAAAATTAGTTCTGATTTTTGACAAAATGTAATGGGAAATAAAGGAAAAGAAAATACTGCCCAGGCCGGATGTGGTGGCTCATACCTGTAATCCCAGCACTTAGGGAGGCTGAGATGAGAGGATTGCTTGAGACCAGGAGTTCAAGACCCTGTCTCTCAAAAAAAAAAAAAAAAAAAAGAAAGGAAGAAGGAAAAGAAAAGAAAAAATTAGCCAGGCACATGTACCTGTAGTCCCAGCTATGCAGGAGGCTGAGGTGGAAGGAGCACCTGAGCCCAGGAAGTTGAGGCTTTGGTGAGCTGTGATCATGCCACTGTATTCTAGCCTAGTGACAGAGTGAGACTCCGACTCAAAAGGAAGGAAGGAAGGAAAGAAAATACTACCCATTTTATGAGGCCAATGTAACCTTGAAATCAAAACCTGACAAATATAAGAAAATAAGAGATCAATCAACAAAATACAGCACATCAGCAGAATAAATAAACAAAACCTTTTGATCATCTCATTGTCAGCAGCAAAGGCATTTGACAAAACACAGCATGTGTTAATAATAAATACTTTCAGCAAACGAGGATTGAAGGTAGCTTCCTAAACCTGACATTAGGGCATCTGTAGAAAATCTACAGCTGACATCGTACCTAACTTTGAAATATTAAACTTTCTCTGACACAAGAATGTTTGCTCACCATTTTGATTTAGCATTGTATTGTATATTGTGGTGCAACGAGGCAAGAAAAAATTAAAGGTATGAATACTGGAAAAGCAGAAGTAAAACTCTCATTATTCATAGATATTTGATTACCTACTTAGAAAATTCAAAGGAATCTACAAAAAAAACCACACTAGACTTTGTAAATTTAGTAAGATTATAAGATGCAACATTGAAATAAAAAAAACCTGTATTATATGATATGAGTAGACACTTCTCAAAAGAAGACATACAAGCAGCCAACAGATACATGAAAAAATGCTCAGTCTCACTAGTCATCAGAGAAATACAAATTAAAACCACACTGAGATACCACCTAACTCCAGTCAGGATGGCCATCATCACTAACTCAAGAAACAATAGATGCTGGAGAGGATGAGGGGAAAAGGGAACACTTCTATACCGTTGGTTGGGGTGTAAACTAGTACAACCTCTGTGGAAAACAGTTTTACGATTCCTAAAAGTTCTAAAAATCAACCTTCCTATGACCCCACACTCCCCCTCCTGGGAATATACCCGGAGGAACTCAAATCACTCTATGGAAAAGATACCTGCATATGCATGTTTATTGCAGTATTATTCACAATAGCAAAAACATCGGAAGAGGACTGGACAAAAAATATGTGGTACATATACACAATGAAAGATTACAGCCATAAAGAAGGACAAAATTATGAACTTCACAACAACTTGGATAAACTTAGAGTCTATAATGCTTAGTGATCTGTCACAGAAACAAAGAACTGAGTACCACATGTTCTCATTCATAAGTGAACTTTGAATAATTATCATAATACTATAAGAAGGAGATTGGTAGTAGAAGGAAACTGCTGGGTGGGGTGGAAGGTGGGATTGGCAGTAGTGGGAAACTCCCAGGGGGGAGGGGTATGCACACCTCATCAACAAGGGTACCTACATAATGAACATTTGTATACCTAACCCTGAATTGTACCCCACCTCTTTAAAATTTAAAATTAAAAAATCCAAAACTACTATATATTAACAATAAACAATTGGAATTGAAATTTTAAAAATACTATTTATAATAGCATCAAAAATATAAAACACCTAGCAATAAATATAACAAAAGATATGCAAGACCTCCACATCCATAGACTCAAGCACATCAGTAAAGAAAACTAGAAACATTGCTGAGAATAATTTTAAAAGACTTTAACTCAGGTTTATGAAAGGGACTTTATATTTTGATGATTTCCATTGCTCTTAACTTGATATGTAGATTTGGCACAGTTCCTATCAAAATTCCAGCAAGCTATTCTGAAGAAATAGACAATATGAGTCTAAAAGGTATACAGAAATTCAAAAGATCTAGGATAGGAAAAAGTCTTTTAAAAGGAGAACAAAATTGGAGACCTTGTAGTACTTGATTTCAAGACTTACTATAAGTCTACAATATTTAAAATAGCATGAGATTGACACAAGGATACATGACAGAAAATAAACAGGACAGAGACCTATTTTTGAAAAAGTTGTCAAGTCAGTTAAATAGGGAAAGAAAATTCTGAATAACAAGCGTTGCTGGAACAAGTGACTATCAGTATGGAAAAAAATGAACCTTCACACTTTTTTTTACCTCATGCATGAAATTAACATAAGTTATATTATAGATCTAAACACAAAAGCTGACATAATAAAGTTTTTAGAAGAAAATATAGGAAGATATCTTCACAACCCCAAAGTAGGCAAAGTTTTCTAAGACAAGATACAAACAGAACAGACCACAAAAGAAAGCTCATTGATAAACAGGACTTCACCACAACTAAAAACACCTGCTTTTTGATAATCATTAAGTAAATGAATAGGTAGCCCATAGAGTGGGAGAAGATACTTATGCCACACATATCTGACAGTATCTAGAATATATTTTAAAATAATCACACATAAACTATAAACAGATTTTAAAAATCCAAATAATAGCAAAATATTCGAACTGACACTTTTCAAAAGAAGATAATAGAACATGGCTAATAGAACACGAAAAGATAATCAACATCATTAGCCATCAGGGAAACGCAACCTAAAATCAAATTAGATACAATTTCACACCCACTAGGAAACAAAATAAGACAACACCAAATGTGTTTGAGGATGTAGAGCACCTGAAACTCTTGTGGCCACTTCACAGAACTTTGTGGCAGTCTCCTAAAAAGGTAAGCCTACCCTATGATCCTGTAATTCCACCCCTAGCTACTTACCCAAGAAAAATGAAAACATATGGCCACACAAAGCCTTAAATAATAATTTAATTATGGCCTTATCCATAGTAGCCACAATTAGAAATAACCCAGATGTCCATCAACAGCAGACGAGTAAGCAAATTATGATGTGTCCATAGGATGGGATAGCACTCAACAACCAAACAAATC
>CAUYQG010278103.1:0-11160 GCA_963574415.1 Tarsius wallacei
CAAGTTGCCCAGGCGGGTCTCGAACCCGCAGGCTCAGGCAATCCACTCACCTCAGCCTCCCAAGGCGCGGGATTACAGGCTGAGCCACCGAGCCCGGCTCGTTCTTGTTTCTTAAAGTGGGCATTTATTACTATACACTTACCTCTTAGAATTGCTTTTGCTGTACTCCATACATTTTGGTATGTTAGGTTTCTATTTCCAACAGTTTCAAGATTTTTAAAATTTGTCTTTTAACTTCTTCTTTGACTCACTGGTTATTCAGGAGTATGCAGTTTACTTTCCATATATTTGTGAATTCTCCAGTTTTCCTCTTGTTATTGATTTCTAGTTTTTTACTATTTTGGTTGGAAGAAATACTTGACATGATTTCAATTTTTAAAAAATTTTAGTTTAGTTTTAATTCCCATCTCAATGATAAAATACACAGCACAAACATAGGGTGACGTGACTGTAGTTATGGACTTAATAAAATGCTAAAATAAAAATCTGTCTTTATATATCTTTGCTTCCCCCAAAAAAGACAATTACAAAGTCTTGATTTAAACATTAATGTTGATCTAACAATTTGAAAATAATGAGTTTGTATGGCAAGTAAGTATAGATATGTAAGCCATATTTAGTTACATAGTCTTAGTCAGTTTGAGCAGTTGTAACAAAGCACTATAGACTGGGTGACTAATAAACAACAGAAATTCATTTCTCACAGTTCTGGAGGTTGCAAGTCTGACATATAATTTCAGTTTTTTCAAATTTATTAACACGTGTTTTGTGCCCTATATATTCTATCATCTGAAAGTTTTTGTTTCTCCGCATTTCACATGTTGAAATTAAATTATCAATGCGATGATATTAGGAAATTGAGTTTTTGGGAGATGAATAAGTATTTGGGATAGAGCCCTCATGAATGGGATTAGTGACCTTATATAAGAAACTCTTTACCCTTGAGGGTCAAGTGAGGACACAGTGAAAAGACAGCTAGCTGTCTGTGAACAAGTAAATGAGCTCTCATTAGACAGCAAGTATTTTGGTACCTTGATCTTGAACTTCCCTGATCTCAGAACTGTGAGGAATAAATTTCTGTTGTTCAAAGCCATTTAGTCTACGGTGTTTTGTTACAGCAGCACAAATGAGCCAAGACTCATATCTTTCCTGAAAAATGTTCAATGTGCGCTTGAGAAATGTGTGTATTCTGTTGCTGTTATATGGAATGTTCTATATATGTATGTTAGGTCCATTTGGCCTAAAGTGTAGTTGGAGTCCAATGCTTCCTTATTAATTTTTTTGCTTCAATTATCAATTGTTGAAAGTGTGATATTAAAGTCTCCTATTTTATTTTATTGCTGTCTATCTCCCTTCAGATATGCTAAATTTGCTTTACATATCTAGATGCTTTGGTGGTAGATGCATATATCTTTATAATTTTTTATATCCTTTTGGTGGAATTATTCCTTTGCCATTACATCTTGCCTTTTTTTGCTTCTTGTTTCAGTTTTGACTTAAGGTCTATTTTGTCTGATATAAGTATAGCTACTCTTGCTCTCTTGGTTTTTATTTGCATGAAATATCTTTTTCCATTCCTTCACAATAACCCTCTGTGTGACTTTAAGCTATAGTGAGTCTTTGTAAGGCATTTTGAATGGATAATTTAGTTTATTTACATTTAAAGTTATTATTATTATTATTATTATTATTATTTTTGAGTTGGAGTCTCACTCCGTCGCCCAGACTGGAGTGCAATGGCCGCACCCAGCCACCGCAGTCTCGACCTGCTGGGCTCCGGCGACCCTTCCACCTCAGCCTTCCGAGTAGCTGGAATTTTTTGATTTATTGTAGAGATGAGGTCTCGCCAAGTTGCCCAAGCGGGTCTCGAACCCGTGGGCTCAGGCAATCCACTCACCTCAGCTTCCCAAAGCACGGGATTACAGGCTGAGCCACTGAGTCTGGCTTAAAGTAATTATTAATAGGAAAGATTTACCATTGATATTTTGAGAACTGTTTTCTGACTGTTTTGTAGTTCTTATATTTCTTTCTTCCTCTCTTGCTATCTTCCTCTGTAATTTGGTGATTTTTAAAATAGTAGTGTGCTTTAATTATATTCTCTTTATACTTTGTGTATCTACTACATGTTTTTGCTTTGTGGTTACTATGAGAATTATATATATAATTTATAATAGTCTATTTTAAGTTTTAAAAACTCCCTTTGTCATTTTTTATAAGGTAGGACTAGTGGTAATGAAGTACCTTAGCTTTTGTTTGTAAAAATATTTACTTCAGCTGGCCTCGGTGGCTCAGCCTGTAATCCTGCGCCTTCGGAGGCTGAGGTGAGTGGATTGCCTGAGCTCGCGGGTTCGAGACCCGCCTGGGCAACTTGGTGAGACCTCATCTGTACAATACATCAAAAAACTGGCCAGGCGTGGTAGCGCGTGCCTGTAGTTCCAACTACTTGGAAGGCTGAGGCGGAAGGATCGCCGGAGCCCAGCGGGTGGAGGCTGCAGTGGCCAGGAGTGGCCATTGCACTCCAGTCTGGGCGACAGAGTGAGACTCCAACTCAAAAAAAAAAAAAAATTTTATTTCTCTTTCATTTCTGAAGGACATCTTTGCCATGGTCAGCTTTTTTTTTTTTTTTTTTTAATTTCAGCACTTTGAATATATCATCTCACTCTTTCCTGGCATGCCTGGACATTTTCTTCTGAGAAGTCTTCTGATATGTTTAATATAGGTTTCCTTGTATGTAACAAGTCTCTTCTCATGCTACTTTCCACGTTCTTTCTTGTTCTTTGCTTTTTGCCAATTTTATTATAATGTGTGTTGGCAAAATTCTCTTTGGGCTGAAATTGTGAACCAATAAGCTTCATGTACCTGAAAGTCCATATGTCACCCAAGAGTTGGAAAGTCTTTAACCATTATTTCTTTAAATAAATGTATTCTCTTTTCTTTCTTTATTCTCATTCTGAGACTCTGGTAATGCATACATTATTTCTTTTGGTGGTGACCTATAACTCCCATAAGCTTTATTCATCCCCACTTACTTTTTTTCTTATTTTTTCTCCTCTGACTGGATAATTTCAAATGACCTGTCTTCAAGTTCATAAATTCTTTCTTCTGCTTGATCAAGTCTGCTGTTGAAGTTCTTACTGCATTTCTCATTTCATTCATCAGATCCCAGAAGCATTTTTCTTTATTTAATAACTTCTATCTTTTTGTTAAACTTCTCATGCATTGTTCATGTATTGTTTTTCTGATTTTTATATAGTTGTATGTGTTTTTTTTTGTAGTTCACTGAGCTTCCTTAAATTATTATTTTAAATACTTTGTTAGGCAATTCATAAATCTCCATTTCTTTGGGGTTACCTACTGGAAAACGACTGTGTTTCTTTGGTGATGTCATATTTCCTTGATTTTTCATGTTCCTTGAAGTCTTGCATTGCTGTCTTTGTATTTAAAAAAGCAGTCACCTTTTCTAGTTTTACTGACTGGCTTTTAGAGAGACCAACCAGTCAACCCAGTTAGGGAGTCTGTGGCTTGCTCAGATCTTTTCTTTGGATGCACCCATCCTACTTTTGTTCCCTTTTGGAGGGGTGTTCTTAAGATTGTATACCTTTTGTCAATCTCACAGTGGCACAGCAGGTGCTGAGCACCTCTGTTTTGTTCCCTAGGGTGATGCCCTAGGGGGAGAAAATGCTCAAGTTGCTTTCTCCCAATCTCATGGTGGAAAGCGGGCTGTACATGTTCCTGAGCCATCTGCAAAGGCTGGCACTCACAGTCCATTGGGAGGAAGACTGAGGGAGACGGAAAAATGTACAAGAAGTCAGTCACAATGTGTGTGTGGAGGTGAGGTATATAGGTCATTGGGGGGCCCCACAGTGCCATTTGGTGTGAGCCTGCAGATCAGGCATCCCAAGTGACTTGAAAGAGGGTCACCTCATGGAATCTGAGAAGATGGTTGGTAGGCTATGTGACTCTTTGTTGAGTTTTCAGCCTTGGTTGGTTTAAATCCCTGCCTTTCTTTCCTGCTCCTAGTCTCTCCTAGCTATTATACTTGGCCATGTTGACTCCTTCAGTATTCTGAATGGGGTGAGAAAGAGGCAGGCCTCTTGAGCAGCCTCCTGCACAGTAAGGGAAGCCAAGAGCTCATTCATTATGCTCTTCACTTCACCCCATTATGGGTCAAGGGGATCTCTTTTGTCACTGACCAATGCCATCTTGGTGGCAGGGGGGTGTGATGTAGGTAAAATGAAACTGTTCTTATTCTCCTCAGTGACTCATTCTTAGATTTTTTGCTCCAGTAGCATGCTGGATCTTCACTGGACTCCCAGACTCCCACAAAGGTAGTCTTGTCCATAGACGGCTATCTAAATTGGTGCACTGGGGGGAGAGGAGGATAGAAAACTCTTAATTTCCTCCATTTTGCTGACATTGCTCTTCTGGAAGACTTAAAATGATAAAGATAGCAATATGCTCCAAGTTCCTGTACAGATTCAATGGAATCCTTATAAAACACCAACAGACTCCCTTTTTTGCATAAAAATATAACCTGATTCTAAAATTCATATTGAAGTGCAAGGAGCCCAAATAGCCAAAACATTCTTGATATGGAAATACAAAGTTGAAGCACTAATATTTTTCAATTTTAAGATGTATTTCAAAGCTACAGTCGTCAAGATCCTGTGGCACTGACATAAGGATAGACATATAAACAGTCGATGAAATAAATTGAGAGTCTGGAAATAACCCTATACATTTATGGTCAGTTGATTTCAATAAAGGGGCCATAATAGTCCAAAACAGACGCAATCCAAATGTTTATCAACTGACTAAATAAAATGCAACATATTCATACAATAGAATATTACTTGACAATAAAAAGGAATGCAATACTAATATGTGCTATGACATAGATGAACCTCAAAAACATGCCATGTGAAAGAAGCCAGTCACAAAAGACCACATATTATATGATCCCATTTATATGACGTGTCCAGAATAGGCAAATTTATAGAGAAAAGTAGATTAGTGGTTATCTAGAATTTGGGACTGAATAAATAGAGAATAATTTTTGGGGGGGTGATGAAATTGTTCTAAAATTAGGTTATGGTGATAGCTGCACAGCTTTGCAAGTGTACCAAAAACATTGAATTATGTACTTCAAACATGCGAACATCATGGTATGTAGACTATATCTCAATAAAGCTGTTAGAAAACTAAAAAATAAAAGTCTTATAATCTATGTGCCCTAATCTGCTAGGTATGCATGGTTACTTCACTCTCATTTCAGGTTAAATATGGGCAACTCAAACACTTCATTGTTCTCTGTTCAAGCCAAAAGTACACAGTTGTAAGGAAGACATGACTAACCTAGGATAGAAACTATATACTACATGGGATTCCTTATTTATTCCACTAAAAAATTTAAGCTGTTTTTTCTCTATATTATCTTTATGCTCTATAGTAGAACATTTGTTTTCTTTCAACCAAACAATTCCTTGGCACTCATGAACTTCCTTCATTTTCTTTTACTTTTCTCACTCTTGTTTTTACTCTCTCCTCTTTCAAGGTAACATCCATTTCCCAAGTATTGAAATAGTTACTTTACAACAAGTTACTTTTGTTTATTACCATGATGATATCATCTCTACTCTCCTTGAATCATTAGAAACACACAAAACATTAATTATATACCTGACTCCGTGGTTATCACTGAGAATTCAAAGACGAATGACCCAATTTCTGTCAAGAAGAAGCCTTCAATCTAAGTGAAGTGATAGATATGTGTACATGCATTCAACTAGTATTTGACAACATAAAATAATGCAACAGGTGCAGGAGCAGAGTATAATTAATTTCGATCAGAAGAGATGGGAAGTCCTCCAAATTCAAACAGATCTTTGTAAATCTGTCATATTATCAGTTGACTTCAAAGTTTTACAAGATATCATAAATCACATTCCAAAGTTAAAGGGCAAAGTGTAAGACTTTATAGTTGGTTCCTTTTCATAAAGGAGACTACTAGCTAATTTATATTCATGTGGACTCTATAAATATTAATAGAATTAGGCTGTAAGTTAGGGTTCTAATTCTAAAGAAGCCCAAAGAATGTGAGGACACTAAAAAATGAAACAAACTTTTAAAAGAATGAATATCTCGAATCACAAAATGAAGCTTTTTTATAGCAAAAAACTCCAAACCAAACAAAAATCAAAGCAAACCAAACAATACTTTACCTCCAAAAAAAGAGATACACATGGTATCTTTTAAGGCTTGATCTTCTCACCAGTCTACAAGATTCCTATATAATTCATGTTCACTCTGATGGAGTTGTCTTCTAAGACACTTAGAAGCTTGACTCTATGGCTTCATGTTCAGAGGAATTTTGACTAGTGTTTTAGTTGATGGTGTCACTCTCCACTTTCTAGTTGACATTTTGATATGTACTCTGGCATGGCATGAATGGATCTCTCCCAAAACATGAAGTCCTGAGTCCATTTTTTAGTTTTTTGGTATATAAGATACCACTCAGGCTCATCCCAACCCAACAGGCAACGCAAAGTGAAGTGGAAAATGAAAAGCTTCCTTTTCAGGATCTGAGACCATAAATGTTATTTCCTTATATGAAAACTGGTCATACATCTCCCAGATTTTGATTTCCGCATGGCTTGATTCTGTTAATCTCCTGGCTCTTTCCATTTAGCTGATTTTCCTAAATCACCCATCACCATTTCCAGTTGACTCTATTTGGCACCAATAGCATATTCTACTAGTCATTGCATCCATACAGGGTGCCCATCATCATCCTCACTCTCAGTCAAACTCTTGGTCCCACTTCTTCTTTCACATCCCTGTTCAACCCAGAATATTTCCCTCTTAGGAATCTCACGTTTCAATTTTGTATTATGTGCTTTGCTTGTGTTTGTTTAGTGAATGAATAAACTGATTCTATCTTTTTTTAGAACTTATGTAAAGACAAACAGATTCGTTGTTCCACAGTTCACTTATTAGTCAGTTGCTTGTAAGTTATATTACTGTTCTTAGGACCCAAATGGAATGGGTAATATTCCAACTTTAAAAACCTGCAGGATGTCAGAAAATGAAATTTGCTACTATCTTTTAATGCCTTTAAAGTGATAGGCAATAAGAAAGCTGCCAAAATCAGAATCAATCTAAAATAATTTTTTCTGGGAGTGATTGAAAGGGAGCATAAAAAGATGTCAGGCTGACAGATGGATTACTGCTATTTCAGATTTGCAACTAGAAAACAAGGCCAGGCTGTGGATCTTGGTGTGAAATTGCAAGTCTTCTATCTATTTCAGGAGATCATATTGGAACAACTTATTTTATTTCCCAGTCATCTCCCCCTTTTCTTACATATACAGCAGCTGCTATACCTGATGAGAGCTGGTCAAGGACAGTGCCAGAGTTAAATTCCTCTATACTCTCCTTTTCTCAATCATTTTTAAAAAGTGTAACAATTTACAAAAGCTGAGAGGCTTCTGAATATATGTTTCTCTGTGTTAAAGAGGTTAATTCCTAAGATTGGATTGGATTGTCGTAAGGTAAAGCATCGAATACTGTCTTTAGCACTGTCCAGTATCTTCTAGGCTCATCTTTCTTCCGGGTGATCTCACTTCCTACATCCTTTTATTTAGGGATAAATTGCAGCCTTGACTTGAACTGCCTGCCTCAGGCATTCTTGCATTTTCAGACTGTTTCCATTAGAGGCTCCTCCCATCAAAATTTATCTTTCGTATTTCCTGACACCAATAAAAAGAGATATACCAAGCTCAAGCTTGTGCTGGGTTTAATATTTGAGGACCTGCTTTATATATTTCTGCTCAGGAGATATTTTCATTTAAACAGATGGCTACCGAAACACACTGCCTTAATGTAATATAATGTATGTAAGAGTAGAAATTTAGACAGTACAGCAATATGATACTGCCCCATCTCAAATCACACTACAGAGGTGACTATTACTCCTGTAAATAAAGTTGAACTTATTCTTTGATCTTCAAAAATAAAAGCCTATATTTTATCTCAGTTAAGTCATTTATTATTCAATGCCATAATTCGATATTATTTTTTCCTGGATGTTGTATTTTCTCACTCACCATGACACTCAGACGGTTTTAAATATCCTTTGTATCTACAGTCTGGTTTTTGATATGAGACATTTTCAGGGTTTATCATGTAACAATGCGCTTATAGTAAATTCCCATAATCTAATAACAAAATGGCTCTAAACTCTGCAAAGTAATATTGTCTTCTTTCATTTTCTTAAATGAACTAATTAAAAACCCATCAATGATGATAATGCTACAACGTCTTATCAAAGGGCAGTCAGAAAGCATGGTTCTGGTTCCTTTTCATTCACCAATTAGTGGTATGTCTTAGGGAAAATGATGACTTTTCTGGGTCTCTAAACATTGAGAGTTGGATTCAATGATTCTTGGAATTGTTTAGGTCATAGATTCTTCTGAGGATCAGAATGAAGCTATGGTCCATCTCTCCATCACACACATAAATACACAAAATTTTTGCATATCTTATTTATACTATTTGCTATAGTATCATGGGTGCCAGTTCTGGCTCAAGTTCAGAGTCTCCCTTCACCATTTCCTGGTTCTGCAACCTTGGGAAACTTACTAAGCTTCTCTAGGCTTCAGTTCCTTATTCATCAAATGGGGAAAGCAACATTGACTTCATGGGGCTATTGCCAATTTTAATATATACAAAATACTTAGCTTAGTGTATGGCATATAACAGGCTTTCAATGAATTATAAGTTAAAAAAAAAATGAAGCCAAAGAAACCCAACTGGATTTAATGCTCTCTAATAATATTTAATGTTAAGTCCACATTTACAAGCAAACATCACAGAAAGTTGTTTTTCAAAATATTCTTTAGGAAAAAAATGCAGGTGAGGTATTCCATTAAACAAATTGGTGAAACATACCTGATAGATTCCTCTCTTTGAGAGTTACGATGTTCATAGCATGTTAAATGCTCTGATAAGTCCTAAAATAAGGAAAACATGCTTACCTGGCTTATCCCAGTGTTTCTCAAACTCATTTCATTGGGTGGAAAATCTTATTAATTTCTCCAAGAATTAGTGCTCCTGTACACACTTCAAAAAATGCTATATATATATATTTTTTGGCTTGGAGTCTCACTCTGTCGCCCAGGTTGGAGTGCAGTGGCATGCTCATGGCCACCCTAGTGTCGACCTGCTGGGCTCAGGCGATCCTTTTGCCTCAGCCTTCCAAGTAGCTGGAACTACAGGCGTGCACTACCATGCCCGACTAGTTTTTTTTTTTTTTTTTTTTTGATTTATTGTCAAGATGAGATCTGGTCAAGTTGCCCAGGCTGATCTTGAACCCATGGGCACAGGCAATCTTCTTACCTCGGCCTCCCAAAGAGCTGGGATTACAGGTTTGAGCCACCACGCCTGGCCAGGAAATGCTCTTTTAACCTGTTATTTTTTTTCTTCCTTTTAATCTCATTTTCTTTCAGGAATTGATTCCTTAATTGATCAGAGGTCATTGTGTACAGTAAACACTAGTAATGCTGTGATATTCAAGTACATATAAAAATAGCTATGCAAGATGGATGAACCTGGTGATATGTTTTGTCCATGTTGACAAGGCCTAAAACACGGGCCAATCAATCAATCAAAATTCTCTGCACAGAGAAATCCAACTGCTAATTATGCTCCCAATCAAATGTAGTGAGAGTCTCCATGAAAAGGTCACAGTCTCAACACTCACATCCTACAAATATTGAAATAATAGTACTTCATATTGCTCTTTATTCACAGAGATGTATAAGGTGGCTGGCATCTACTTAGTTATTTTATCAAAATATTCAACTGAGAGGTATGAAAAGCAATTTGGAAACTATAAATAGCTATTGAATTGATTCATCTGAGATCATCATTCTGGCATGGGCCCTGGATGTTTGGTGTAGAAACTTGGCAAATCATGTCAAATTTGGGATCCCTATTTGAAACCAAATATCCACAAACCAGACTCAAATCTACCCACACTCAAAAAATTTCAAATCCTTTTTCTTTTAGGAATCCAGACCATCCAAGAATCTTGCTAGTTTCCTTTTCATCTCTTTTCCTAGACATACATAGTATTTCTGCAATAGTGACCTTAATTGTTACCAGAAACTTGGACTATAGAGGCTGAAAATAAAATACCTTTTTTAAGTAAGAAAAAACCCTAAAAACAACAACAACATAGAATTGAGATTCCAGAAGCAAAACCTTAATTTCTCAACCAACTCATCTTCGACAAAGCTTCCGCCACCTACCACTGGGGAGAGGAGAACCTATTCAGTAAATGGTGCTGGGAAAACTGGCTGACCACACGCAGAAGATTCAAACAAGACCTCTATGTATCCCCATACACAAAAATGAACTCTAAATGGATCAGAGACCTAAATGTAAAACCTCAAACCATAAGAACCTTAAAAAATGCAGGACACATCCTTATGGAAATTGGAACTGGCATCCAATTCCTGAACAAAACCAAAAATGCACGGGCCATAAGAGATAAGATAGACAAGTGGGACCTCGTTAGACTGACAAGCTTCTGCAAAGCCAAAGAAACCATCAAGAGAGCAGGGAGACAGCCCACAGACTGGGAAAAAGTATTTACCAACTCCATGTCTGACAAAGGCCTAACATCAAGGATCTACAAGGAACTCAAATGTGCTGAAAAGAAGAAAACAAACAACCCCATTACAAAGTGGGCAAAAGATATGAACAGACACTTCTCAAAAGAAGACATCTGAGCGGCCAACAGACACATGAAGAAATGTTCAATCTCACTAATCATCAAGGAGATGCAAATTAAAACTACACTGAGATATCACCTAACTCCAGTCAGATGGCCATTATCAGTAACTCAAAAAATAACAGATGCTTGAGAGGATGTGGTGAAAAGGGAACACTTCTACACTGTTGGTGGGAGTGTAAGCTAGTGCAACTTCTTTGGAAAGCAGTGTGGCAATTCCTAAAAGCTCTAAATATCAACCTCCCATATGACCCTGCAATCCCCCTACTGGGAATATACCCTGAAGAACTCAAATCACTCTATAAAAAAGATACCTGCACACGTATGTTTATTGCAGCATTGTTCACAATAGCAAGAACCTGGAA
>CAUYQG010278113.1:0-10414 GCA_963574415.1 Tarsius wallacei
AAAAAAGATAACATGTAAGCGGGGCTCGGTGGCTCAGCCTGTAATCCCGCGCCTTTGGGAGGCTGAGGTGAGTGGATTGCCCGAGCCCGCGGGTTCGAGACCCGCCTGGGCACGCGAGACCTCATCTCTACAATAAATCAAAAAATCAGCCGGGCGTGGTAGCGCGCGCCTGTAGTTCCAGCTACTCGGAAGGCCGAGGCGGAAGGATCGCAGGAGCCCAGCAGGTCGAGGCTGCGGTGGCCGGGAGCGGCCACTGCACTCCAGTCTGAGTGACAGGGTGAGACTCCAACTCAAAAAAAAAAAAAAAAAAAGATAGCATGTACGATGTGATCCAATTTGGAGGGGAAATATACGATGTCCAACAATTAGGTTAATATAGTTATAATTCTATATATCAATTAATATATATAATTAATATATGTTGAGTCTCTTTTCTCAACCACATGTCATCAACCACCTGGAAGTCTAGTCTTGTTTCCTTGCTGCTTATAATGTAAGCAGCACTTAGTCCCAGCAGCACTGAAGCAAAGGAATTGAATTCTCAGCCATATCTGTAGTATCTTTTAACATAGTGACTGTTAAGCTTTTTCCATCTGGAAATCCATCTGTGACTCCCTATGACTCACATCTCCCTTCTACCAAAAACAAAAAGAAGACATTCTCATTTCAGAAGCTGTTCGACGCAGAGAAAGTTATATAATTCAGTAGATTGAACACATAGTTCTGTTTAAGAAAAAGTTTGCTTGATTGGTTGTTACTGAGGCCCATCAATAGTAAGGCTCATCAAAGGCAAATGCTACCCTAAGAATTCAGTTTGCCAGCAACTACTCCGCAGTTTTGAAAGCGGGCCCTGTAGGGTCATGGGTAGTTCCCAAGCAAAGGGCCAAGTGTCTCAAGCAGCTCATAGGCAAAGATGGAGAGGAACAAGCAAAGAAACGCTGTACACAAATTCAAACGGTAACACGTGTGCAAAGGCAGGACCCCGGGGAGTAGTTCGTGGAGTCATGAGGGCTATAGCCTGTGGTTACTTCCCAGAGGAAATGAGTTTGAGTAGTTTTGAGAGAGAAGTGAAATTATAATGGGAAAGAGAAAGCCAGAACAGCCAGAAATGAGCTTCTAAGAGAGAAAAAATGAGTCTTTAAGAACTACATTAACTTTATGTTGAGTTTACAGACTTTTTTTTTGAGTTGGGTTCTCACTCTAGCTGAGGTTGGAGTGCAGTGGCACGATCGCAATTCACCGCAACCTCAAACTCCTGGGCACAGGCGATCCTCCCAGCTCAGCCTCTGGAGTAGCTGGGACTACAGGTGTGCACCACCATGCCCGGCTAATTTTTTTATTTTTTGTAGAGAAGAGGTCTCACTATGTTGCCCAGGCTGGTCTCGAACTCCTGGGCTCAAGCAATCCTCCCGCCTCGACTTCTCAAAGTGCTGGAATTACAGGTGTGAGCCACTGAGCCCAGCCTAAAAACTCTTAATCTCTTTACATAAAGAATGTTTACTACCTACGTGAAATTAAGCAGGTTAACTTTTCTAAGTCTCATCTGTAGAACAGGTAATAGCCACCCCCTAGTGATTCTGTGAATATTAAATGAAAAATGATTGCTAAGTGCTTAGGAGAGAAATTATGCTCAATAACTCTATGATTGAGCAAAAATAATACTTGGTTGCTATGGAGAATTTAAATCACATAGAAATACATAACATGAAAATGATATTCTACTTTCCCAATGTGTGTCTTTAACATTCTTGTATGCTTTTCTCCAATGTTTATTCTTTATACACATTCTTATAATTATTATCGTTTTCAACATCATCATGCTATTTTGCATCCTGTCACTTAACAGAATATCTTGAAGAACCTTCCATATCAGCACATATACATTCACCTTACTGTTTTTTGTTTGATTGTTTTTGAGATAGGGTCTCACTCTGTCACCCAGGCTGGAGTACAGTGGTGTGATCCCAGCTCACTGCAGCCTCGACCTCCTAGACTCAAGCGATCCTCCTACCTCAGCCTCCCAAGTAGCTGGGACTGCAGGCATACCACCTGCACCCAGCTACATTTTTGTTTTTTTTTGGGGGGGGGGGTTTTGTTTTGTAGAGAGGAGCTCTGACTATGTTGACCAGGCTGGTCTTGAACTCTCAGACTCTAGTGATTCTCCCACTGCAGCCTCCCAAAGTGCTGGGATCACAGGCTTGAGCCACAGCTCCCAGCCCAACTCTGATCTCTTACAGAATTATTCTTTTTCCCTTCTCTTCCTTCTCTTCTTCCTCCTCCTTCCTCCTCCTCCTTCCCTTCCTTCCCTTTCTCCATTCTCTTCTTCACAAACGTTTAACACACTTTATTGACTTTAGGGCCAAGCATGGTCAGTTAGGAAAGGCATCTTGTTGAAACATGATGTATCACAGTGCTGCCCAGGGACCCCAGTCATACAATGTGGGGAAAGAAGAGTAGATATCTGCACTGCCAGCAAGTAGGACACTTGCTTACTTACAGACAAGGGTCTCTTCCTTCCACTCTGTGAATGGAAGCAGGAAAAGGTACAGGATACCGTCTTGGCCAGGTGGCAGCTGCAAACTCACTCCATTCTGAGCTACACAAGAGAAGTGTGCAGTTCCATCTTTTGCTTCTTGGGCAGGTTCTTGAGCAGAACATTTGAGACTCTGAAATAACAACTGAAGTCTTAATTCAATGGTTCTTCAATTATTACTTGTTCAGCTTACATGGAAACTCATTTCCAATGTGTTCTTTAGAAATAATAGTGTCTTTCCCTAGCTCCACTAACAGTATTTATTGTTAAATTAATTTTCCCTCATAATATTCTGTCCTTTAAATAAACTTTACTGAAAGACAATGTACACACAATGGCTGGGCACGTTGGCTCACACCTAAAATCCCAGCATTTCTGGAGGCCAAGGCAGGAGAATAGTTTGAGCTCAGGAGTTTGAGACAAGCCTAGGCAACATATAGAGATCTTGTCTCTACAAAAAAGATGAAAAGCTTAGCCAGACATGGTGGCGTGTGTCTGTAGCCCCAGCTACTCGGAAGGCTGAAGCGGAAGGATCATCTGAACCCAGGAGGTGGAGGCCATAGTGAGCCATGATCATGCCACTGTACTCCAGGCTGGGCGACAGAGTGAGACCTTGGCTCAAAAAAAAAAAATTACAGTAAATTGCAATGTGTACAGTTTGATGGATGTATACACATGTGAAACATCCACTACATCAAGATTCAGGATATTTCCAGCCCCAAGTTTTCCTCAGGACCCTTGGCAATAAAGGTTCCTCCTCCCACCCCCAGGCAACCACTGACCTGCTTTCTGTCACTATGGATTAGATTGCATTTTCTAAAACTTTTATATAAAAATCATCACACATCCAGCTGCTTTCACTGGAAATAAGTATTCTGGAAGTCACCTGTGTTATTACTTGTATCTGTTGTTTGCTATACTTTTAAATTTTTTAATTTATTTATTTTGAGTTGGAGTCTCACACTGTCACCCAGGATGCAGTGCAGTGGCACACTCAAGGCCACCACAACCTCAACCTGCTAGGCTCAGGTGATCCTTCCACCTCAGTCTTCCAAGTAGCTGGAACTACAGATGTGCACCACCACACCTGGCTAATTTTTTGATTTATTGTAGAGACGAGGTCTTGCCAAGTTGCCCAGGCTAGTCTCGAACCCCTGGACTCAGGCAATCCTCTCACGTCAGCCTCCCAAAGTGCTGGATTACAGGTATGAGCCACCACGCCCGGTCCTGTGTGCTACTTTTTTATTTTTTTATTTTTTTTTATTTCGAGTCTCACTCTGGCACCCAGGCTGGAATACAATGGCATGCTCATGGCCACCGCAGCCTTGACCTGCTGGGCTCAGGCAATTCTTCTACCTTAGCCTTCCAAGTAGCTGAAACCACAGGCTCAAGCCACCACACCCAGCTAATGTTTTTGATTTATTGTAGAGACAAGGTCTTGCCAAGTTGACCAGACTGGTCTCCAACACCTGGTCTCAGGCAATCCTCTCGCCTGTCGCCCAAAGTGCTGGGATTACAGGCAAGAGAGCCACCATGCCCTGGCTTTTTTAACTGCTAGTAGTACACCATCTTATGGATTTACTACATCTATGTATCCATTCATTTGTTGATGGATCTGGGTTGTTTCCAGTTTGGGGCATTTCAAAAGAAGATATACAGGCAGCCAATAGACACGAAAAAGTGCTCAGTCTCACTAATCATCAAAGAAATGAAATCAAAACCATATTGAGATACAACCTAACCCCAATAAGAATGGCCATTATTAATAAAACAAACAATAGCTGGGCTCGGTGGCTCAGCCTGTAATCCCGCACTTTGGGGGCTGAGGTGAGTGGATTGCCTGAGCCCGCAGGTTCGAGACCTGCCTGGGCAACTTGGCGAGACCTCACCTCTATAATAAATCAAAAAATTAGCCGGGCGTGGTAGCGTGTGCCTGTAGTTCCCGCTACTTGGAAGACTGAGGCGGGAGCCCAGCAGGTCGAGGCTGCCGTGGCCAGAAGCATGCCACTGCACTCCAGTCTGGGCGACAGAGTGAGACTCTAACTCAATGCTGGTGAGGATGCAGAGAAAAAGGAACACTGGTGGAATGCAAACCAGTGTAACCTCTTTGGAAAACAGTGTGTCTAGTTCTAAAATAACTAGACATTGACCTTCCATATGATCCAGCAATCCCCCTACTGGGAATATACCCAAAGGAACTCAAATCATTCTACAAAAAAGATATCTGCACATGCATGATTATTGTAGCCCTATTGACAATAGCAAAAACATGGAACCAACCGTGCTGCCCTTCAAAACTGGACTGGATTTTTAAAATGTGGTACATATACACAATGGAATATTATGCAGCCATAACGAAGGACAAACATATGGACTTTGCAGCAACTTGGATAGATTTAGAGTCTATCATACTCAGTGATCTATCACAGGAACAAAGACAGTACTACATGTTCTCACTCATAAGTGGACCCTAAATATTTACCATAACACTATAACAAAGGGATTAGCAGTAGCAGGATACTGCCAGAGGGGTGGGGCACACAACATCAATAAGGGTACCTGATCTCAAACCAGAAGAAGTGGGGACCAGAGGAAGGCCCAAACTTTACCTGTACGATGACCAATTGTATACCTAATCCTGAATTGTATCCCACATCTTTTTTTTAAAAAGTTAGCACTGTAGAAACCAAATAAAAATATTTTTGATGCATTTTAAAAAATAAAAAATAAATAAAATACACATGCTGTGCAATCCAAAAAAAGAATAAATAAATAATTTGTTGAATGAAGGAAAATTTCTCATTGAACAAAGTAAATCTTCTTTTGTTAGGGCCAAACACTGGTCAAACAAATGTAGTGGGACCCAGGCTCTAAAACAATCAGCTCTGGACAATATGACTGAATCTGAAAGATGAAAAAAGAAATATAACTTTATTTTAATTTATTAAACTAACTAACACTGCTAATTGCCAAAGTCACTACCAAGCACATGTTGACAGGAGTTCTAAACTTATGCTACAGATTCATTGTTATTTGTCACAAAATTTATGTGGTAGTTTCTTTTTTTGCATGTCTATTGTCAAGATATAATCTGCAAGCAGTAAAATACACTTGGCTTCCAGTGGGGTTTAATGCGTTTTGATAACTGTATACACCTATGTAAACATCACCACACTCAAGATATAGGGCATTTCCATCACCCCAGAAAGTTCTCTCCTGTGTCTTTGCAAGCAATCCTCTCACCCCTAGTCCATGGCAATAGCTGACCTATTTTCTGTCACTATAGAATAATGTTGCCCCTTCTAGAAGTTCATATTCTGTGTCTGGCTTCTTTCACTCAGCATAATGTTTTTGAGATTTATGTATGTTATAACAAGCATCAGTAGTTCTTTAACTTTTACTGCTGAGTAGTATTCCTATGGGTACCACAGATTGTTCATTCTTATACTTACTAGTAGGCAGTTCCTACTTTTGGCCATTATTATTATTATTTCTTCTTATTATTATTATTTTGAGTTGGAGTCTCACTCTGTCGCCCAGATTGGAGTGCAGTGACACACTCCTGGCCACCACAGCCTCGACCTGCTGGGTTCTGGCGATCTTCCCGCCTCAGCCTTCCAAGTAGCCGGAACTACAGGCATGCGTTACCATGCCCGGCTAACTTTTGGTTTATTGTAGAGATGAGGGCTTGCCAAGTTGCCCAGGTGGGTCTCGAACCTGTTGGCTCAGGTAATCCACTCACCTCAGCCTCCCAAAGTGCTAGGATTACAGGCTGAGCCACCGAGCCTGGCCACTTTTGGCCATTATTAATAAAGCAGCTAGAAACATTGTTATGACCCAAGTAATGCTCTCGCTGCTCTCCCTTGATACTAATAAATGAAGGGGCAGAGAACTAGTAGAAAGAGGTTTATTTCTGAATTCCAATCCAGGGAGCAGAGCTGGACTTCTGGTCTTTTAAAAATGGTTCTTCTCTTCCAGCTACATGGAAGGCTGAGGCGGAAGGATTGCCTAAGGATTGCAGCAGGTTGAGGCTGCGGTGGCCATGAGTGTGCCACTGCACTCCAGCCTGGACGACAAGAGTGAGACTCCAACTCAATAAATAAATGAGTAAATAAATAAATAAAATGGTTCTTCTCACCCTTCAGGCTTTACAGTCCACTTTTTTTTTTTTTTCTGAGTTGGAGTCTCTCTCTTGTCGCCCAGGCTGGAGTGCAGTGGCAAGCTCATGGCCACCGCAGCCTCGACCTGCCGCACTTAGGCGATCTTTCTGTACAGTTAGCTCTTATACGTTCAGGGTTGTTGGCACCTAAGCATTGACTTTGTGCCTAGCAAAGCGTTGTACAGAATTTAAGTTACAGCATTTTGTCAATAATGATATTTGTGGTCCACATTTACACTGGGCAAAGGCATTCATCAAATTTGCCATAGAGTAAAGGGAGTGAACAGGACCCAAAACGTCATACATTACTACATGTGGTTACATGCAAAAGTCATACAAATCACACGACTTATGATTACCTTGATACTATACTATTCAAACCTGTGACTACTGAGAAAAGGGAGTAAATGGGATTTACATCTCTCAGTTAATGGGGCACAGTCTGCAGGAACGTTAAGGATTCTCTGAAAGCACTTACTAGGGTGCATAGGAGGTAAGGGCAAGGGCACCTTTTAATTCTCAGGAATGTAGGTACATTCAGGAGCTCTTGAATACTTACCATGTCCTTCTCTAGGGGTTGTGGCCATATGGACAGACAATAGCGGATCTCTGTGTCAACATTAGTGTACAGATTTAGTGTCGAACATACATTTTCTTTTCTCTCTGGTAAACTTTTAGCAGTGAAAATGTCTGGTCCTGTGATCAGTGGATGTTTAACACTTAAGTTGCCAGATTTAGCAAAGCAAAAACAAAAACAGGACACAGCTAAATCTGAATATCAAACAATGAATAAATTGAGTATAAGTCCCATGCAATATTGGGGACATACTAATACTGGAAAAGTATTCATTGTTTACCTAAAATTCGCATTTATCTGGCCACCCTATTTTAATGACTGCAGCACAATCACCAGGTGTGATTACACCTGGCTTCATCTTATTTACTTAGTAATGCAGGGTTGTAATAATAATTTGAAACAATACAGAAAGGTATACAATTAAAAGCGAATGCTCTTAGGATGGTTGCAAAACTCTGTAAACATACTTTTAAAAAAGCACTGTACATACACTTCAAGTGGGTGAATTGTATAGTATTGAAATATCCCCCCCCAAGAAAAGTTGTGAAAAAAAGAAATGGTAGGTCTCTCCACGCACCCTTTCCTCTCTTCCCATTTGAAATCTCCCTTCCCACGTGGTCGCTGTGAAGCTTGGTGGGTATCCCGCCTCCTCGCCGCACGCCAGGTGCGCGGGTCACTCTGGGGTCAACTCATCACTACTGCCCGCTCTGAGCGCGCCCAGGTGAGACGCTGGAACTGCATTTCCCAGAATCCCTTGCGCCATGCTGTTCCCCGTCTCAAGTTCGCCAGCGAGAAGCTCTGACTCAGTATTGACAAGGAGCGTGAGGAGAAGAGGCCAGACAGGTGAGAGACGTGAGGCTCAAAGAGGCCCCCCCAACCTTGTGGGCCCCACTCACCGTGGCCCTCCAGGCTGAGCCCCTGCCCTTCCCTTCCCCAGCCCTCCCAATACCCCCCTGCAATAAAACCCTCGGAAATGGAATCCACGAGGCTCTGCCAATGTCCGGACCCAACTCCCATGCAGAAATCTGCCTCCGTCTTTTTAACAGCTGCATAGTACCCCACTGCATCACTGTCTCGGGATTCACTTATCCTCTCTCTTATTGGTGGAAATTTGGGTTTTTCTAGCAATTTACTAACACAAATAATGTCTGGATGAACTTTTTGCACCTTTCACACTCTTACACACACACACATACACACAGTTCCTTCTTCACCAACCTCAAGGAGCACATGATTGCTGAATTGTGCTTGTGGTGTTTTTTAAGGAACTTTCCATCACACCACCATCATGTCACATTGTTAGGTTCCTGTGATCACTGTGAGGAAAAGGAGAGGAGGAGACCCTGGAGGCGGCAATGTCTAGACTTTTTCTTTCTTGTCTTCAGTTCACCAAATACAACGCCACTGTCAACAGAGGGACTCCTCGAAGTTCCTCTAAAATGTTTTTTGATCCTCAATTTCAATAGAAGTCCACTTGCCTTCTACTTTCTCTTGGTCGCCTGGGGTGGTGGGCACCTCCCTCCCAGTGAGCTATACCCCCTCAGCCTCTGCTTCCACCAGAGCAGCTCACAAGAACTGGCAAGAAATCTTGGCATTTTCGATCTCCCTTCTTTGGCCATTGCCTAACCAAAATGAAGGTCACAAGCCCAAGATGACATGGAACGCTACTTCTGCTAGTCCTTTTTGTTCATTATACTAATTAGAATGCATTATCGTGCTAGAAGACATGTCTCGCTATGTTGACAGTTTACAAGGAAGTTGCCCTAGATGGTTTTTTGTGTGTTTATTTATTTATTTTTGAGTCAGTCTCACTCTGTCACCCAGGCTGGAGTGCAGTGGCATGCTTGACCTGTTGGGTTCAGGTGATCCTTCAGCCTCAGTTTTCCAAGCAGCTGGAATGACAAGGAGCGCGCCACCACACTCAGCTAAATTTTTAATTTATTGTGGAGATGAGGTCTCGCCATGTTGCCCAGACTGTTCTCAAACCCCTGGGCTCAGGCAATCCTGTTGACTCCACCTCCCAAAGTGCTGAGATTACAGGCGTGAGCCACTGTGCCCAGCTCCTGTATGGTTTTAAAAGGTTTCAATTCTGTTAACCGCCCCCCCGCCCCGTCCTGGAAAACTCATGAATAATCCACCCCTTGCTTAGCTTATAACCAAGAGATAGCTATAATAATAAAGCTCCAGCAATATATGGCTGCTGTTCTTTCTATAGACCAACCCAGGCCACTCTGCCTATAGGGCAGCCCATACTCTGTCATTTCAATAATCTTACTTTTATTTTCCAACTGAAACCCCAGTGATGCATGCCGGCTCTGTCCATGGATCTGTTTCTTGAATAAGCTTACTTTTGTCTCCTACTTACGGTTTGCGCTTGAATTTCTTCCCGGGCGAAGCCAAGAACCCGCTTGGCCTCTCAGGCTGAATCCCAGTTTTGAGGTTCCCCTGCCTCATCTTCTGTGGTGACTCTGAGGGATCCCGACTTTGGAGTCCCCTGGCCTGTGTCACCATGTTCAAGCTAGCAAGAGCTGCTCCCTTGGCCCTCAGCCTCCATCCCCACCCGGTGAGATGGCTGCTTAGCCCTTGTCCTGACCCCTGGCTTTGTGGTAGACGGTCTTGCCCTCTCACGGTGCCACCAAACCGTCCTCCTGAAGCCATGAGCCATGAGTGGCTGACTAGAGGCAGCATCTCTCAGGAGTGTGTCATGTGTCCTTTCTGGTGCCTGATTGAATAATAACAAGCATCACTTTTCAAGTCTTTCTGGGCCAGACTCATTTTTGAAACCCTAAGGCTTAGTTCTAACACTGCCCAGGGCTCCAGTTATTGCCTGACTCTTCTTCCCATCCTTGTTTTGTTGCTGGTAGAATAAGCTTTCTCTTGGCCTTGCAGAAAATATATTTTTTCTATTTCCCTCTCTTTTGCCTTCATATCCTGAATTGTGCCATGACAAAATGCTCCCAACCCCATTTTCCAACCCTTACAACAGAGGTCCTCCTCCTTCTCCCTGCATATTCAGTGGGCTATGAAAACAGCCTGAAAATATTCTCTCCAGCCCCTTCCTGTGGGGATCTGGCCCTTCACCATCAGCATTCCTTTTTTTTTTTTTTTTCTTTTGAGTCAGGGTCTCACAGTGTTGCCCAGACTG
>CAUYQG010278118.1:0-61330 GCA_963574415.1 Tarsius wallacei
CCCAGCACTTTGGGAGGCCGAGGTGAGAGGATTGCCTGAGCTCAGGGATTCGAGACCAGCCTGGGCAACTTGGTGAGATCTCGTCTCTACAATAAATCAAAAAATAAGTCGGGTGTGGTAGCATGCGCCTGTAGTTCCAGCTACTTGGAAGGCTGAGACAGAAGGATAGCCTGAGCCCAGCAGGTCAAGGCTGCAGTGGCCGGGAGCGTGCACTACAGCCTAGGCAACAGAGTGAGACTCTGACTCAAAAACAACAACTACAACAAAAAACACTGTTCTGAGTGAATGAGGCCAGATACAAAAGTGTACATGCTACAGGATTTCATTGACACAAAATCAGAAAACAGGCAAAAATATTTATAATGTTAGAAATCAGAAAGCAGTTGCTTTGGGAAAGCGAGAGAAGGAATGAATTGGAAGGGGATCTGAAGGGCCTTTCTGGGGATGGTAGCATTTTACAACCTCTTTTAGGACGTGGTTACACAGGTGCATACAATTGCAAAATAGATCCATTTGACCATTTATGAATTTACTTTATATTAATTATCCCTTGATTTAAGAAAAGAAACATTTAAATTACTGTTGAAGAACCACAGAAAGGAAAAAAAAAACTCTCAGTGGTTCTGTGTGTGTGCATTGTGGGTTCTGATCACTCCTGAACCCAGTATGGAGAGGGGAGGTGGAGGAGAGACTCTTGGCACCAAGGGGGCGATGACACCTCCTGGGCACTTGCCAGGGAGCCCCTTGCCCCAGGTACAAAGGAAGCAGCAACATCAGCCCCTGAACACAAACGTTCAATGAAATAAAACAACAGAGGCCCCAAAGAAAGCTGCCCCGAGAGTGTGGGATAGATATCAGGCTTTGAGCCAAAACCACTTTCCAAGAAATGCCAATATTTTTGTATTTGGGGATGGAGAGGGAGTATTAAAGCGAACAAGAGCCAAAGTGTGTTGGTCTTTGGACAACAATTGCTGCTCTACTGAGGGGCCCTGTGGGAGAGACTTCAAAGTGCTGCTACTGAGACCTCCTCTGTGGGTCTCTTGGATGTGGCACCCATAAAAGCGCCAACTGGAGTGGAGAGTCAGAAGTTCCTTAAAGGCAAAGGTCTCCTATTTCACATGCTGAAGAGGAATCTTCTATTTCCCTAGAAAGAGGCCAGCTGCAGTCCACACCCATTTCACTGTGTTCCAGCCTCAAACAGCAAATGGAAGCTTTGTGATCTACTGGCAGAGGCATGAGCTTGGAAGTCAGACCAGTGCACAAATCCTGGTGTTCTGCCCCCTTGAGAACTGTGTGGCTTTGGGAAAGTGACTCAGCCTCTCTGAGCTGCAGTTTCCTTGCCTGTGAAATGGGGAAAATGATACCTATTGCTGGTAAGGTTAGAAACTGCCTAATGCCTATAGAATGCTCAACACGGAATCATGTCTAGGTCCCAAGGGTCTTTCCAGATTGTCTATGTCAACCTCTCAGCTGGAGAAGGAATCCCTCCATCCAAATTAGCATTCTTTTAAAAAAAAATTTGGACATCATGTATATATAATTTACATAATCATTATCCTTGGATCATGACATTGTTCCATGCATGGCCCACTTTTTTAGTTTTATTTTAAAATTGTTTGTTTCCATCGTTAATATCATACGACTTAAAATGTTAAAATAACCATGCATAAAGCCATCAGCTTAACTCACACCCAACTTGACAATATGTAGGTCTGTTTCTGGAGTTTTTTATTTTATTCCATTGGTCTCTTTGTCCACCCCTGCACCAGTGCCATGATATTGTCTTATACTTTCTGAGGGTGCTCAGTTCTAAGAAGAAACTAAATCAAGGTAAGTGAATTGAGAGTGACAGGAAGCAGGGGGTAGGGAAGGGTCTATTTCAAGGAAGGTGATCAGGAAAGGCCTCTCTGTTGAGTAAAGATCTGGAAGAAGCAAAGAAAACACTATGGCATAATGGCATTCCAGTGCTCCAAGAAGACGTGTGTGTGTGTGTGTGTGTGTGCGTGTGTGTGTGTGTGTGTGTGTGTGTGAAGGAGGGAAGTGCAAATTTCAGAATGGTAGGAAAGGCAGAGTTTAGACCATGTTTGGCTTTTGGATTTTTATTTTACAAAAACTATCTAGTACAACCCATTTTACAGATGAGGAACAAGTGCTCAGAAAAGGTGACTTGATTCAGGTCATGCATCTGCATTTAGGAAGGGGCAAGGTATGTGGGTCTTTGTGACACTGAATTGCCCCTCTAGGTCCTCAAATAATTTGAATTCCCCAAAATGCCTCCAAGCAGCTTTCAGGTAATGAGGTGACAAACAGTATATTGAAATGGTGCTCTTCCAAGCAGAAGTTCTTTACCTCGCAAAAGATTATTTAAAGACTAATTAGGATTCTGACATTCTTTAATGGCTAATTCCTTAGGGCCATGTCAAAATCCATGTGAATATTTCCAAATTATTTTCTTATCATAGGCAATATTTATTCTCAAAAGAAAAATCAAAGACATGCTAGTGATGTTCTTTGAAATCTGAGTTGGGTGCTATGATCATATAAGCAGAAGCAAGAATCTGTCTTAATAACCTACAGATATCTGAGAAATATACAAGTAGTAGAGTGATAATTTTGCATGTATTTTAATGCCATCCCTTCGGTTCAATAGATGACAAGAATTCTTATTCCTAATATTGTGACTGTAAATATTAAGGTCAGGAGTTTAACGGTTCACCTACCCCCTTTCTTTTGAATCTCTGAGCAGGGTACAAGATAAAAAACAGGAGCGAGACCCGTGACTAAAGACATTTGAGTAAGTCTGACCTGCATTCCCTATTAAACCTTCAGGGTAAATGGATTTCTCAAATCTGTTTTCTTCTTTGGGCGGCTAATCCCTTCCTTCCATGAGGAGATTTCAGTCCCTCCACTCTCTGCCTTGTCTATGGCAACAGACCCACAAGCTTTTCCATCTTGCGTCCCCACACTGGGCTCTGATACAACCGCAGAAATTATGACTCAAGAGATCACAATTACTGACTTCCGAGAGCCTGTGATTTCTCCTAGGAGAATAAGCAAATGAGAAGTTCTATGTATTTTCAAAGCAGACAAATTTAGGCTGTTTCTGAATCACGCCCAGGCTTTTCTCTGCCTCTCCATTTTCTTGTGAGGACAACCCCCAAAGTATGCAGATGTGAGAGTGCTAATGGCAAAGGGGCCTGCTCGCCCTTGGCACAGGTGAAGACCATCTGTTTTTAGTTACTTAAGTTATGTCTCCACAAGACCAAGACAACGTGGTCCAGGGGATGCAACAAAAGTGACTCAAGCTGTTGGCCGAAAAGCTGCTGAATGATTCTCTTCCTAAGTGCTCCATCCTAAGCCACTCTGCCACTGTGAAAGTATATGACACGATAGATCTCACAGGTACACTCACTTGACCCCCAAAGTTATGCTTTAAGAAAGAAAACACAACACAAAGGCATGACAAATCCAAGAGAAGTCCTTCTGACATGTAGAGAAGAGGTCCCACTTAATGAAATGAGATGGAGATGCCCAGGTCAGCCACTGACTGGCTGTGTAAATGAGCAACTTTCTCACTCTCTCTCTGCCTCAATTTTCTTATCTGTAAGATGGTGGCAATTACAGCATAGATGCCGCTGGGCTATTAAGGGAAGTGAGATAACATGTGCAAAACACTTAGAACACTTCCTGGCATCATGCTAAGCACTCAACAGGGGATAGCTATTGTTATTATAATAAAAGATAGGAAGCCAAGGGACTTTCACTGTGGGATGCTAAATAAATCAAGCAAGAATTATATTTGAAACTGTAAGTATACAATAAATAAGATTTTTAAAGGGGGTGATTTTTCTTCTCAGTGGTTTATTCCATGGTAATGGTAACCACCATCAAGTCTAAAGTTACGAGTGTAAGGTCAAGAGCAGTGGAGGTGGGGACATGATGAGGTCAAATTATCTGGGATAAAGGGTGTGGAGGGACAATCAACTCTGGCTGCATAAGAGACTCAACAAGGGAGCTTGCAAAGATCCAAAAACCCAGGCCACACCCCAGACGAATGAAATCAGAATCTTTCTGATTTCATAGTAGAGCCTGAGCATGAGGATTTGTTAGAGCTTCCCAGGTGATTCTGATATGCCACAAGCCAGGAGTGAGTACACCTCCTCCCAAATCTGGACCCCCTTTCCCCACTACATGATTAAAGAGCTTATCCTGGCCAGTCCTCAGGAGGTCCAGACACAGTCTTAATTCTCTTCACAGAGACAAAGAGAAAATCTACCAAGCCCAAGCCAGGGCAGGAATTGATTAATATTTATTTATAGGTCCATAGTGTCTGGTACACTGTCTTGGTACTCAGTCAATAAGTGAATTAATAGATAAATGAATAAATGAATACAGCACAATAGCAAATGTCTGCTGATAAGGAGGAAAATTGGTTAAAAACTTTCTGGAGGGCAATTTATAATCATTCATACCCACTGACCTAGAAAATCTACTTCTTGGAATTACCCCAAGGAAACACAGGCCCAGGCTGGATTTTCTCCTGAGTGCCTGCAGTGCTGATTAAAGAGACATTCATGGGCTATAGAAGTGAAGAATGGACACTCTAGGGCAAGCATGCTCTTACAGTTCCACTTCCTTGGGGAGGTGAGACAGGGACATCCTCAGGAAAGGCTTATATTTTTTCTTTCACTAGGTTTTGGGATTTGCACAGATTTCAGATAAGAACTCAAGATAGACCCCAGAGTTCAATGGCTTAAGCACTGAAGACACTCTTCTAGATGGGGGAAAGCTTATAGGAAAGCCCTGCAGGATGGTTACTTAGACCTTAAAAAAAAAAACAAAAAACACAAGGCCGGGAATGGTGGCTCACACCTATAATCCTAGTGCTTTGGGAGGTGGAGTTAGGAGGAGGATCGCTTGAGCCCAGGAGTTCAAGGTTGCAAGAAGTTATGATCATGCTACTGCACTCCAACCTGGGGACAAAGTGAGACTCTGACTCTAAAAGAAAGAAAACAAATCACAGTAAGGCAAAGTCTGATGTCTAATTTTAAGCAGAGCAGCCCCCCAGGTTGAGTTAACTGCAAAATGTGTCCTATGTTGTTAATTATGTGGCCCAATCTTACCAGCTAGTAAGAATAAAAGGGTCAGCAATGTGAAGCCTAGTCTGAAACACTGAAGATGGGTATTTAACTTGGGGAGTTACAAACCTTCCCTTTAGGACAAGGTCCTTACCATGCAGGTGATGAAGGGCCTTCTTCACTGTGTATACAACAACACCAAAATGATGAGACTTTAAAACAGGGGCTGGAAGCCAGAGGAACAAATTTTGCAAATATACCTTTAAAAGTCCAACTTCCTCATATGAAACTATTAAATGTGTTTGTATGTGTGTGTACTTCTTGGTACTTAAGAGAAAATAGAATCATCTTTAAATTTCAAAACATTCCCTGGGTAAGGCCACTTATAAGAAGTTTAGTCCAGAAAAAATATTATTCTTGTGTTACAAAATCAAAGCGGGAGGGGGGAGGGGGATCAAAGTGAATGATCAATCAGGAAAAATGTCTCAGTTCCAAAATGCTGCGGGAGACTGCACAAAAAGCACAGTAATATTTAAGCTTGTGCTAAACATACTTTTTTTCTACAGTCACGTTTCACCAAGTGTAAGTTTCTATATACTTTGTTAAATGTCTCTTTAAGGATTTATTCTGAGGGATTTTCTACCATTCTTGGGCTTAAAAGTTCAGGCAAGTTTAAGGGGCTGGGTAGACTTTGAAAGTAAAAGGCCACACAGACGACAGTCATCAGAACATGGCACTGAGGGGGCTGAGGTCACCCGTGTGCCCTGCTTGGCCAACTTATGAGAACTTATGAGGGATCTGGGTAGTTCTCGTGAGTCATAGGCAGCCCAGGGCCTCAGCCGACCGTTCTGCAATGAACATGGGTCACAAATCACACAATGGCCCAGAGGCTATTGTGTGTGTCTGGGCTGATATTGTCCCACACTGGAAAATCATCAAAGGGGTTGATGGTGGGCACATAATGACATCTTAGATACCAAAGATGACACCACCACTACACACATCACTGTGGCCATTGCAATAAGTATTTTATTGAAGAAAAAAATAAACGAATAATTCCCTGAAAACTGACCAAAGCAGTGTTAAGAAATGTTATTGAATTATAGATCTCTTTGAATGCAAATGCCTACTCCTTGGTGTAACTGTATGTTCTAAAACCAAAAGGCAAAGGAAACAGCTGCTCTCTGACTGTCCATTGAAATTGTTCTTGTTAAGGTCACGTTGACCTCCACGTGGCCAGATCCACTGAGAGACTCTCTTGGCCCTCATCTTACTCATCTCAGCAGTGTTCAACACAGTTGACCATTCCCTCCTTTTAAAACATAAATCAGATTGTTTTACTTGTCTGCATAAAACTCTCCAAGGCATCTAATTGTACTTTAAAATAAAAGTCAAGCCCTTGAAACGCTATCTGATCTGGCCCCACTTTAACCCTTTCCAATCTAGTCTTCAATCATTTTCTTCCTCTATTAGAATACTTCTTTTCCTAGAAGATCCCAAGCTCTTTCCTGCCTCAGGGCCTTTGTACTAGCTGTTTCCTCAGCTGGAATGCTTTTCTCACAGCAGGCTCCTTCTCAGATGTAAAGTCTCAAATCAAAACAGTCTCCTTAGTGAAGGTTCTATGACCATCTGTGATAGCTACCACCTCCATCCCAGTTTTTGTCTCTCATATTAATCTTGTGTGTCTTTCCTTAGCACTTATCATGTTGGCAAACTATCTTTTTTTCTTTGTTTAGTGTTTCTAGTCTGTCTCTTCCACCCCATCTGGGATGTAAGTTCCTTGGGGGCAGCACCTCACTTGCCATGTTCATTGCTGTATCCACAGCACCTAGAAAAATACCTGATTCATAGATAATGCTTAATGAATATTAATTTGGAGGAAGAAAGGGAGGGAGGGAAGGAGGGAGGACAATGCTCTCAACTAGCATGCCCAAAGACTGGTATAGCTCAAATTCCTCACAGAGATGCCACTAAATCTTGAAAAATGGGTTCAATTAATTTTGGCTATAGCTGAAGATACAGAGAGTTGCTGTTGTCATGTGGGATGTTGAGTTGATGCAGGGTAACACAGCATTCAACTTATGGTGAGTAAGAAGCACTGCATATGGGTGCTAAGGCCAGATGCAGTATCCATTGAGATATAGAGGTCTTGACTTCATTAGAATTGACTTTGAGTCCAGGGCAATGGACTCTGCTCCCACAGTGCCCCCCTAATGCTGAGAGGAAGGGAGTGAGTCCTGTGAGCCCCCTGAAAGCCAGAAAATCATGGCTCAGAACCCCACCTAAGTTGCTGTTGGCCCATAGCCAAACCTGAGTTCTTGGAAGGTAGAGGTAGGGGCTTGTTCAGCATTCAATAATCATTTGTTGAGTGGCCGTATTTAAGAGCGCTTCTGTTGCCACCTCCTCCACCTCCTCCTCCTCCTCCTCCTTTTTCTGCCTCTGCCTCTTCTTCTTCTTCCTCCTCCTATTGTTGTTATTGTTATTATTATTACTATTATTATTACAGGTGCTCACTCTGTCACCCAGATTGCAGTGCAGTGACACAAGCCCTCCTGGGCTCAAGTGATCCTCCTGTTTCATCCTCCCGAGTAGCTGGGACTACAGGCTCACACCACTATGCCTGGCAATTTTTATTTTTTGCAGAGATGGGGTTTCTTAAGCTGGTCTTGAACTTCTGGGCTCAAGCAATCCTCTTGCTTCAGCCTCCCAAAGTGTTAGGATGACAGGCATGAGCCACTGAGCTTGGCCTCATTCATATTATTTATGTTTTATTTACGGAACACTTGCACGCAGTGTTTATTATGCACCAAGTACTCTTCTGAATGTTTACAAATATTCAATCTTCACAAACACTGCTACAGGATAGACAGTGTTGTCATCACTACTTTACAGATGAGGAAACTGAGGCATGAAAAGAAAAGGGAATTTGCTACTCAGTGGCAGAGCTGGGACTTGAACTTATTGTAGATAGTCTTGGCTCCAGAGACCATGATTTTAACCACTATCCTGTGCTATCAAGAGTGTCTAGGGCCACAGCACCATGAACCAAGAACAGGTGGAAGGAATGGTAGCATGGGGAAAGGGTAAATGGGGCAGGTGGGGACTTAACCCTTAAAGGAGCATGGAGTGGTGAAATCCCACACACTTTATACACCGCTTCCTGGTGCCACCTCTGCTGGCTGAGGAACAGTGAGGAGTTGAGAACTTGGCCTTATTTCTAACCAAGTTCCTTTAACCCCACAGTAGATCTCTTCTTCTGTTCCTGTCTCTAATCTAGTTCTAGACCAACAATTCTCAATTCTGGTGCAATTCTGTCTTTGCTGCCAAGGGGACATTTGGCAAATACTAGGGACATTTTTGGTTGTCACAACTCGGGGGGTTCCCACTGGTATCTAGTAAGTGAAGATCATGGGTACTGCTAAACATGCTATAAGTCACGAGACAGGCCCCTCAGCAAAGAATGATCCAGTGCCAAATGTCAGAAGTGCTATGGATGAGTCACCCTGGTGGTCCAGCTACCACCTTTCAGAAAATTAACAAGAATGGGTGGTAAGGCCATCAAGGGCAGGCCCATCTGTGAATCCCTGAGAAATACCAACCTGGATGGACTGCATCTCAATAAAAATGCAGGGAAGCGGCAAAGACCTTTCTACTTGCCTGCCTCTCTCTCTTGATTCCTGGAACCACAGCCGCTCCCTCCTGCTGAGAAGCTAAGAACAGCCCTGGCCCACATGGCACACAGCAGAGGCTGCTAATACCCACTTCCTTTGGCAGCTTCTTAATGCTCTTGGCTTGGAATTTGGTGTTCCTCGAGCCCTTTTGCTTAATTACATTCTAGAGATGAGGGGAAACCTATGTATAATTCAGAAATGAACAGCCCTACCTCTGATTCATCTCAAACATGCCAAATCAGAGTAGTACCATGCTACTCCTCCCAACTGATTATGGGAGTCTCTGCAGAAGCAAGTGGACCATGAGACCAGCTGGGACTAAACCGGATCTTTAAGCTGGAAAAGAAAATTTAGAATGCCCCATAAGGATGATAAAAAAGAAGAAAACTCAGATCAGACTTAGGATGGAAGAGAGTAGGGAAGCTAGGTAGTTTGGTAAAACCTGAAGGGCTGGACTTGACTTCAAGCTCTGTCCCAGAGCTCTGCAGCCTGGGATCATCACTCTACTTTTCCTGGTGTTTAAGGAGCCCCCATAAATGTACTGGGAGTGTCAGTGGGAGAGGCCGTAAAAGGGCCTCATGCATGTGGATTAGAGTCAAGCCTCATTGAATTTTTGTTCATTTGCTTGCCAACGTTCATCCTTTTATTCACTTATCACCATTTATCCTTTTAACCATCTCGACACCCAAGGGATCCAAAAGTTATTTAAGTCTCTAGCTCACCAACCCAGAAGCAGTTGGATGTCCTGAGGACTCAGTAGAATGATAACGAACAAAAATAAACCTTGAGAAGCACTGTATGTGACTTGATTTGCAGTCATTTTGAGGAAGCCTATAGTTGATTGGATCTTAAAATTGGGCTTCAGCTAATGAATAAATGCACCATCCAGAGTCAAGAGCATGTACTGAAGTGCTATTTCATGGCCATCTGTGTGGCAAAAAATATTGCCTAGGATGGTGCGTAGGATTCTGTTCAGATAAACAAATCAGATCAGCAGTTCTCAAACAGAGATAATTATCAAAATCAACTGGGGAGCTCTCTGAGCTCACAGATTTTCCATTTGACCCCCAAGAGCTTATCCAATACACCTAATGGGGCCCAGAAATGTCCAGGTCCCAAACTCTAAGATCAGCTGGGTTTAGGAACCTCTTGACAAGGTTTCTAAATTGTGTGAAGTAGTTCACCAAGTGCCAGGCAACAACCCATGATCCTTAAATCTCTTCCAAAACCCTCAACCAGGATGTTTTGCACACATTGTTTGAGGTTGCATTTGCTTTGACATCTAAGAGAGCATTCTTAGATATGAGATTTGTTTTCCTTCCAGCAAGATGCTCTGCATCACTACTACCAATTAGGCAAGTTCATTTAAAAGCTTTGAATCCATACTTGCAAAATTCCCCCCTTTGCTCATCCAACTTTATGTCTAAACAGTGCAGCTGATGGTTGTACAGTTCCATTTATGAATTCCACTCTTGTGAATGTATTTCCAAAATTGTTTCAGAATTTCTTTTGTCTGGGTAAGCCAGGACTGCTGGTTTTAATAAGAACATGGTTTAAACATAGTTATCCAGGTCACTGATATTTCATGGCTTCCCAGGACACGGACAGCACCCAGTACCCAGAGAGTACCTTCTCTTTGTAAAGCAAACACTGCCCTCACCCCACTCCATCTTTTCCTTTTACAAAAGGATTCCTGCCACACTCCCCTCTCACACATTTTTTTTCTTTAGAAAGTATAATATGGCTTAATAGAATGAAAACTGAGGCTAGGCCAAGTGAAAAGCAAGTCCTGCCTCTGGTTAAAACTCATCAACACCACAAAGTGATTCACAATAGTGTCTATCAAAATGGCTTGCACACAGTAGGTGCTCAGTCACCAACTGAATGAATTCAAGTATTTGGGCAAACGCTTGTACCTCCATTTAAGAAAACCCAAATGAAAATCCTCTGAACAACTGCAACATTCCATAGCATTCACATCTGAGAACGTGCTCTATTACATAATCAACAAAGTAAAAAGAACGTTATTTTTAGCTACTGGACTTTGCAGGAAGATTTAAGTTTCATTTAAACTTCTCTTTCATCCCTAACCTTCAAATGACACTCCCATGATTTGCTTCTTTAATTTGTTTTTTATATTAAAAAAGACTCAGTTAAAGATGGCCTCGAGCATATTTAAAACAATACAAAACAACAAGAGAAATAAACCAGATGGCAAAAAATCATAAATCAGGACAAGCCGTGCTGAACAAGCTACAAAGGAAGGCATCGTCAAACTGTAAAGGCACTTCGTTCCTCATGGATAAGTCTCCATTATTGCTTCCTTGCAAAGGAAAGCTCGGAGGTCATCCAGAGGAGGGTGGTGTCGTCCCTCCTCGACCTGTCACAAGTCAGACTGGAAAGAGCTGCATAATAGTTGAGAACACCCAAAGGGTCAGTACTCAGAGCAAGTAGGTGGAGTGTTACTTCCCAAATGATAGAAAAATAATGGTTTGGGAGGGTCTTTGTTTTAATTGAATGATGGCAAAGGTGGGGGAAAAAAAGAAATTGACCCAATATATCTGAGCTGTTTCTAACACATGATGAAAACAATAAAAAGTCTTCTCTAAAAACACCATACTCTCCTATCTTTTTTACAGACATCAGTAAAAGGACACACCTTACAGAAACATCACTGGCACTCTCTTGGTTGAGGAAGACAAGAAAGAGATGCTAAAATTCATGACCCTTCTTGCCTGGCTGTGTCTTTGACACTGGACTAAATGTTTGGACCTTTCCATGGAGATAGGGCTTTTAGTTTGGGGAGATTTCTTTGTTTTATTGGATCTCTGTGATAGCTGGGTGGAAAGTACAACATTCAGGTGTTATTTTACAGAGCTGGATATAGATATATGTCAACCTGCCTTGGGCTGGCCTTTCAGCTCTTACAACAGCTGCCATATATTTCTAGTGCACTGAAAAGCTTTTTTTAAAAGTCAACAATAACTAAGCCTCTTAGGCAATAGTACATGTCCATTACTTTTACATACTTAGAAATACATGCTGTTCTGTTGTAACACAACATGCAGAAAATCTGGCACTAACTTTTCTACCCCGGAGCCCTGTTTGCAAAAATACTGAATTATTAACCCCAGAACATCATCCTTGTCCCTCTCCCCATTTTATCCACATAACCTGAAAAGATGCAGAAGGTTTGCCAGGGCATGCTTGTCAATGTGAATTTATGGGCACGGACAACGCCAAGGCCTCCTGGTCACTACACACTGAACGCTTTGCACCACCCAATAGGGATTGGGTGGGAGAAGAAATGTGGCTACGTGACTGTGGATCTGAGCAGCACAAAGGGATTACATCAATAGACCTAAATCTGTCTATTCCCTTAGCACTCTTACCCTCCTTGTTCCACAGCTATTATGAGTGCATCAGAGTTGGCTGTAAATTGCTTTTCTGAAAAGCTCTAGAACTGCATGGATATGCTAAGAAGATAAGGAACCAGTAGTGGATTGTCTCTCGCACCTGCTTCCACAGCCTCCAGTATTTTCCCAATTAAAGCACTGATTGCCTTATTATCCCTATCAAAGCTAGCACTGCACTGTGTTGTAATCACTTCTTTAAATCCTGCTTTTCTTACTAGAGAAAGGACTCCGGAAGTAGGGCAGGAATCACTGCTGTCTTGTCAGTTGCCACTCTATCCTCCAAACCTGGTAAGGTACATGGTCTGTAATAGAAGTTCAATTGTATTTGTTAACTGAATATGCAGACAAGTGGGGGGAAAGGGCTCCCTCTTCTAGGGTGTCCAACTGTCCGGTTTTGCCAGGACTGAGGTAATTTCCACGCCCTGAGACTTTTTAGTGCTCAAACCAGGATACTTCCAGGCAAACTGGTATGGTTAAACAGGTGACCTCCCTCCATTTCTGCAATACCAGATCCAGGTTGCAGACCTGCACTCTCCTCCCAGAAGTTCTAAACCCTGTCACACCTGCACGTACTGCTGCTCACCTCACTCATTAGCTGGAAGGAGGGGGCCGTCTTCTAAGTAACATCCTTTGTGGCCCATTTCTGTTCAGTGACAAATGCCTAGCCATGCTTCTTTATGAGAGGCAATAATGGTTTATTTATTTCCCAGATTCAGAAAATGGTGAAGTGTCAGGATAATTAGGAGAGATGCTCAAACTTAAGCTGTGTCCCTGAGTCTGCCCAAAAGTGGTCATGGTGCCAGATACCCGATCACTCCAGATGAGAAACTGCTCCTCTTCCTTCCTGGCTGCCTGAAAACCCAGCACGGGTCCCACCTGCCCGTCTATTTTCAAAGCTCACCTCCCTTTCTCTCATATCGGGGTTAATAGAGGCGAGTCACTCAAGGCCCTGCTCACCCCACAACTCTGCTGGGAATGTGATGAGGGAAGATAAAGCTGGCTGGAGTCTTAGGGAAAAGATAACCAAAGTCCTGCCACTCAGGGTCTAGAATTCTTGTTTATATGGAAAGTAGCCATTGGATTTTGCCACCTGTTTGGAACAAGCTCATCCACAGGCATGTAATTCCTGCTTATTTCTAGTATGCTCTTCTATCAAGACTATCTAGAAAATATAAGTTAAAACTGAAGGCAAGGGAAAAACCAGAAACACATGTCCTTCTATAATACATAAACCATGCTAAATTCATATAATGGAATAGTACAGAGAAATAACAGAGAATGAACTACTGATACAAGTCACAACACAAATGAATCTCAAATATATTACACTAAGTCAAAGAAACCAGACACAGAAGTGCCTCCTGTATGATACATTTTATATAAAGTCCAAAAACAAACAAAACTGATCTTTGCTGTTAGAAGTTAGGGCAGTAGCTACCTTGAGAGTAGGAGGGTTATATTGATTAGGATGTGAACTTTTTGCAGGATCAGAAAAGTTCTGTACCTTGATTTGGGTGATGGTTATATGAATGTACACATTGGCAAAAGTTCCTTAACTCATATATTTAAGATGAGTTCACTTTATTCACTTTATACCTCAATTAAAAAACAAAAGTAGAAAATCAACAGAGGAGATACTTGCTTTAAGGCTGATCCAGCAAGCCATGTCATTTGACTCCAAGGAAAACATTCTTACCTCCTCTGTAAGTACATTATTCTACCTACCTGCTTTGGCTGTCAAATTAAATTAGATAAAACTGAGTGGGGTGGTTGTTCAATCTCATTTGTTAAATGTATGCTCGACAAAGGCAATGCTGTCAATCCCAATGAAATTAGGGTTTGTCAAATGACGAAACTGATGCGTGTGTGTGTGTTTTTTAATAAAAGACAGATTTCTGCATTTAGGACTCACTCTCAAATATCTTTCTAGCAGCTGTACCTCTCAGCCTATTAGTCAAGGGCAGGCACCCAGCCAGCTGTTTGGTGGAGTCGACTTCTCCATACATGATCATTTCAAAGGTCGTGTATATGTTAATTTACTACCTGGTTGTTATTTAAAAGGATTTTATTACATCATATTATGTTGATTTATTCTTTCTCCTCCTCCAGGAAATTCTGGATTCTAGAGCACCCACTGGCGGGGTAGCCCTGGGTGAGTATGAGACTTCAAAGAAATCACTGTTGTCATTTTTCACATTAAACAGGAACACACACAAGCAATATGTTTTGGCCGGACATAATTATGATCGCCATTGTCTGGAGCTAGAAGAAAGAAGTGTTTTCAACAAAAATTATTCATATTTTTTTAAAAAAAGAAGAGAGCAAGCATGAGAGACACCCACATGCTCTAAGTACATACTTTAACAATGGCAATGCTCATATAGTGAATTTGACAATGTCTAGGCCTTTATAATTTGACTCAATTTTCTTTTTTCCCCTGGGGGCAAACTAACGGTTTCACTCTTTTATTATAAGGCAATGCAGTTTCATTTTCTATGGGTTCTGTAAGGTCCACAGTATCCTTAAGCTGAAATCATGTGTAAAAGGAATGAAACACCAAGAGGAGAAAAAAAGGAGGTTCGGGAGAAGGCCAGGATAAGAGAGGTGAGGTGGCAATTCTAAGGCAGCTTACAGGAGGGAAGGGTGGTGTGTTGATGGAAAGAGATCGCGTATACAAGGCCATTTCATATGGCAGGAGTTACAGAAGTGGTTTCTGTGGTGGTGGCGCAGGGAGCAGGGAGGAGAGCTGTGATGAGAAAGGCAAATAGGAGAGAGCCACAAGAAGAGGGGCCTGGAGAGATCAGGTCCTGATAAAAGCCCTGATTTGTTTTCAAATGAACATCTCTGCCTCATTTACTTTTCAGCAGCACCTGTAATCTGTGAGACCTCCCCCACATGTGTTCATGTTGGAGAAAAGAATGACTCAAGCACAAAATCATCAGTGAGTGATCACCATTGTTCTGCTCAAATGTCACATTCAGGCGCCCGTACGCTGCCATTCAGAAATCTATTAGCAACATAGCGAAGTCAGGAACTTCCGTGACCTACTTTTACCAGACAGTGGATGCTTCTAATTCTGCAATCAGTGAAACAGCAGAGCGATTAGAAAATGTGTGTGGCGTGGTGCCGGATCAGACCAGGCAAATACAGATGCTGGGGAAGGGTTAATAGAATGTAACTTAAACAGCTTGTGTGCTTCTAAATTTGCCCCAGGTGGTGAGGGGCTCCAGGCAAAAGGGAGTTTTGCAAAAAACCACACTCCTCCCTCCACCAACCCAACATTCATATAGCCTGAGTTATATCTGTGCCCTCAGACTCCCCCGCCTCAGTCCTTCCTACCCCAACTGTGCCCTCTACATAGATGAACCAAGATCTGTATCTGCATTTGCCATCTTGCCCTCTTTAAATGCTGAAGGCCTCCAGATCACCCCCCAATGAGATAGGTACGTGTGTTTATCCTTCCAGAACCACGAACTCAAACGCAAATCATCAAATGTAATAGCTAATTATATCCCTCTGCCCTAAGCCCCACCTTCCTCCTCTGTTCTCTTTCTTAAGTTATATGGAAAAATACCCCGCCAAGAAAAGATGAAAAATAAACTGGACAAACCGCTTTGTGCATTAGGATTTTTCCCAAAAAAGGGATTCATTGTAGAATTCTTTTGAAAGTGTTCACGCCTACATTACAACTGCATTTTTGAAAATCAAAAAAGAAAAAAAGTTCAGTTAGGAGACTTATGCCTCAACAAATCAAAACTATTTACTTGATTTTATTGCTTTGTTTTTTAAAGGAAACCATCTATCACAGCAGAGATAATTTGTCTTTTCCTTTCTGCTCTGTATTTTATGATAAGCCATTTTCCTCAGGGATATAGAGCCACTTAGAATCCCCTTAAATAGCGTGGCCACCCCCAATTCTCACCTTTCCAACTCCCAAGTCAAATGATTCCATTTTCTCACACCTTTCTGCAGTTACACTACTATACGCACAGGATTAGGAGTAACAATGATGGGGAGCAATGAGACCAAGGCTGTCTGCCTTTATTGCAGCTTGAAAATTAAATACTAGAGATACTCCTTGACTTACGATGGGGCCACATCCTGGTAAACTCATTGTAAGTTGAAAAGATCATAAGTCCAAAATACATTTAATATGCCTAACCTACTGAACATCATAGTTTAGCTTACCTTGGTGTAAACTCAGAACACTTTCATTAGCCTGCAGTTGGACAAAATTATCTAACATCAAGCTTATTTTATAAGGAAGTGTTAAATATCTCATGTATTTTATTGAATACTGCACTGAAAGTGAAAAACAGAATGGTCATGTAAACAAGTACTCAAAGTACGGTTTCTATGAAATGCATATCACTTTTGCACCATTGTAGAGTTGAAAATCGTATGCTGAATCATCGTATATAGGGAACCAGCTGTATTTGTCATGGTCTTCCCTTGAGTCAGCCGCTGATCACAAATTTCTCCACAGCAAAGATACCTAGCAATGGCTTGGCTGAAACCCAGAGTAGGCAGTGCAAACCGTGCTATGAAGTTTGCAAAATTCCCAAGCAAAATTATTGTATGTGCTAGAGAGCATGTTTCCTTGGAGAGGAACATGGTGGAGTCTGGAATACCCTGAAAGCAGACCCTGAGACCAAGGTGCATATAGTGCATGTAGGAGGGGATCTCAGGCAGCACCCATGGAGGATTGGGGAAGTGAGCCGGGAAGAGAAGGTAGCCAATTCAAGGTGCTTTCATGAGCAGCTGACTGACGTAGGCAACTGGGGCCTGATCCCACTGGAAGTTAACCTCAGGGTTATCCCCACTGAGCAGGAGGAAGCTGGGGCATCTGTCTTCCAATTCCATTGCATCATAGGCTGAGGGCTGCTCCTGGGGACATAAACTCCAGAGCTTCTTGCTTGCCCCATGTCTCAGCCAACCATGCTTCTAGGGCCAGTACTGAAGTTTTGAAGCAGAGAGCCTCAAGGGTTTGAAGTAAGTACACAGGCAGTGGAGGTGTGTACCTGGGATATGGAGGTCATTCCTGATAGCTTCTGCTACAGAGAGGATCAGTCAAGGGCAGACACCAAAAGGTTGCATGGGTGAATCCCAATGTGCAGGTAAAGGCCTGTTTGTTTCTCTTGCTTCACTCCATGAAATCCTGGCGTTCTGTGGACAGGCAACAGACTGGATTTTCCTAGGATCTGAGCTGTCTATAAGTAAATTGGGTGTCTTTAGAAGTTGTCTGCACCCGGCCTTATGGGACTCTCAACGGGAAAATCTTGGTGCTGGAACCAAAATCACAGCTCACAGAGCCTGAAGCAGCCAGAGGCCCTTCCAAAGACCCCAATTTACACCCAAGGAGCAATTGAATCACTAGGAAACCTGGATCTATAAACACCAAAACCCTCAGAGACGTTGTCCGTTTGGCAGTGGACATCCATGTCCAGACAAGACCGCCACCCTCCTAAATGTGACATTCTGTTCCCCCAAAGGTGAGAGGTAGTCAAATTCAAGACAGGCCTCATGCAAGTTGACTGCTTCATGCTTCCTGGGAAGCCTGCTGGAGTAAGTTGGGAGTTTTTTTGTTGGTGTTATTGTTGGGTTTTTGGTGGGGGGTTAATTTTGCAAGCTCTATCTTTGTCAAATGCTACCACAGGCAACATTAAGACAGTTCTACATATGGTCACCAAAAGACATGTTCAAGAGTATTTGTAGAAGCTTATTTGCAATAACCCCGAACTGGAACTCACCCAGATATCTGTCAGCAGCAGAATGGATAAACAAACGATAATACATTCATACAATAAGATACAGCAATAAAAGGAAGAAACTACTGATACAGACAACAACATGGATGGATCTCATAAACATTATGCTAAGTGAAAACTGTCAGACACAAACGACTGCATACTGCATGATTCCATTCACATGAAATTCTAAACAGACAAAACTAATCTATAGGGACAGAAGTCAGACTAGTGTTTGCCTTTGGGGGATATTGATTAGAAAGGGGCTCAAGGGAACTTTCTGGGGTGCTGCAACTGTTCTCTATCTTGATCTGGGGGATAGTTGCACGGGTGAATACATATGCACTTAAAACTCATCAACATTAAAGAGTTCTGTACACTTTGCACTGTATGCTTTATATATACCTGAATAAAAAGTCAAAGTAAATGAATAGAATAACAATTTTAAAGAAGAATAATAAAATGAGACGTTTCTAGAGAATATTGTTTCCCTCTCTCTAACTGTGACCAGTGGGAGCTTAAGCCCTTTCCTAGAGCTTGGCCTCCTGATAGAAAATGGTCAAGAGGGTTCTCTTGGGTGAAGCTGTCAAATTTTGCCACAGAAAACTGAAAACAGGAGGAAAAACTCCAAGTGAGTCCGGAGCTTTTGGTGGGCAACATGAATGGTTTGGGAGATTTAATCCATGCGCCCTCAAATGCATGCACACACAGCACACAGGCAACAAAGCACACACACTCATTCATGCATCCCATCCCATCCACACACATCCCATGTCCCTACCACCTTGCAACATCACACACACTTACGTTCCACGCTATCACTGCAATACAACCCTCACCCCGCACAGTTATACACACAGCACTGCACAAATCACACATCACATACATAGCACATTCACATACACAATCACATCACATGGCACAGACTTGCATAAACATATAAGGCACACAGCACATACTCATACCACAGGGGATCACACACACACACACACACACACACACACACACACACAGAGAGAGAGAGAGAGAGAGAGAGAGAGAGAGAGAGAGAGAGAGAGAGAGAGAGAGAAACAGAGGCAGCCCCTCTCCAAACAGGGCCAGTTCTTAGTTCTCCAGCACTTTCTGGTAACCATCTCCTTCTTTCCAATGCCAACCACAGCCACTGTCATCATCATTATCATCATCATCATCTTCATAGTTCCAGAAACATCCCTCATGGAAAGGAACATCTCAGAGCACACACAGCTGTGCCTGCAGACAAAGACATCTGCCTGGAGTCACCCCCTCATCCCAAAAGCTGTCCAGGCACATCAGGTTTACTCCTGGTTCTGCAGAGCAAGTGCCTTGCAACCTTCAACTTCAGCCCTAGCAGAAACCTTGCAGCAACATCTGCAACCCCCCTCCTCTCTCTGTGTGTGTCCTACTGGCCGCTGCCCTCTCCTCTGTAAGGAGCCTTGCTTCACTTCTTAGTGTGGATCAGTGTCCTCCCTAGGCCCAGATCAGCCTGACTTTCTACACAACACTGACCTCATTGCCAGGAGGATGCAGAGAAACCAGCCAACATACAGAAGGTGCCAACTTCTCCATCTGGGATGCCAGCGCCTCCTCACTGTTAGTCTTTGCCATGGGCTGGGTGCATAGCTGCAGCCTTCTGAAATTCTGAAAAGCATTTTTTTTTTTGCCATTGTTACCTTAACTTGAAAACTAAATTCACTGAGTCCATTTCAATATGTACTGACCATCCAGATTTTCTGCAGAAATAGGTCTCCACATGTGGAACACTGAAAATTGCCCATTATTGTACCCACAGCTTTCCTTTTAGGAGTCTCCCTCAAAGATATATATACAAGCATGGTTATCACAGTTCTTCTGTTTAATAAAGACTGGAAACAGCCTGAATTTCAACCAAGAGGAAACTGGCTAAGTTAATTATGACAAATTCTTACATAGACTATTACCTAGTAGTTGCAGAGGATGACACAGATTGGTATGTCCTGACATGGAAGGAAAACGTCCAAGAAAATTATGTAAGGGGAAAAGTAAGTGAAAAAGTCACATGGTAAGAAAGAATATAGATTTTTCTATATATAACGTGAACTCATTTTTGTTGAGAGAGAGAGAGAGAGAGAGAGAGAGAGGGAGGGAGGGAAGGAGAGAGAGAGAGAGAGAGAAAGAGAGAGAGAGAGAGAGAGAGAGAGAGAGAGAGAGAGAGAGAGTGTGTGTGTGTGTGTGTGTGTGTGTGTGTGTGAAGAACTCAAAGACTAAAACCAAGATGTACCAGGAATTTTTTCTGGTAATATTACAGAGCAGTGTTACTTTTTTTGTTTCATTTTTAAACATGTGTTACTTTTAAAATCAGAAATACAAAATAAAGGACTTAAATATTTTTCCTAAGTGCCCATCACTGGCTCCCTACCCATTCTTTTTAAAATCTTGGGTTACCAATACTCAGAGGCAGCTGGACCTTGAAGTCAGGCAGACCAAAATTAAATACTGAGTTAAGCATTTTCTAGCTATGGGTTCTGGGCATGTGACACTGCTTTGTTGAACCTTCCTTTCATCCATCATCAACAAGCCTCATCGAGAGCTTACCCAATGCCACCCTCTGTGCCAACCCTGGGGTGACTGTGGTAGACAAAATACTCATTCCCCTCCTACCTGGAGTCATGGCTATAGCTGTAAAATGAGGGTATCTTTGCAGGACTGTTTAAAGGATTATTAACATAATTCCTGGCACATAAAAGGCCTTTGAAAACCGTCAGCTATTTTTAAAAAAATATTCAAGGGCATGACTTAGCTAAGGTGGGATAAGCTGCCTAACCAGTAGCTCCTAACTTACATTGGCTATAACGGAAGCTTATGTTTGTTTATGTAACAGTCTAAGGTGGGAGCTCCAGATCAGGCAGTTCTGTTCCATGCAATGCCCTTCCTTAGGAAGAGGAGGCTCTTCCATCTTTAAGTGTGGCTTTCAAGGTGACCCTGGTGTTTCACTACATCCCAGGCAGCCAGTGGGTAAGATAAGAGTTTGGAGGAAAACCTGGAAATCTTTTGTGGTTGGCTCAGAGATGCACATGTTATTTCTGCTCACACTCCATTTGCCAGAACTCAGGCACGTGGCCACACCCACAGCTGCATTAGAGGTTGGGAAATGTAGTCTAACTGGTTATCTAGGGACGTAAAACAGGTTTGGGGGACTAGCCAGAAATCACTGCCACAGTAAGAGGATACAAATCTCAATGACTGTTTGTGTGAGTTTGTGTCCAGTCTGCAAAAAGCTAATGTTCAAAGATGCTTTGCTCTGGGAAGTTCACAAGCCCCATTTTGCTGAACTTTTAGTTTTTTGGAAGCACTCTAAGATGACATCTTTTTAAGCTTCTCTTTTTTATTATCAAGGTTGTCCTGCCACCCTCTGAGATATTACTAAAAAATAATGCAAGCCCCCAGGTCCGATTTTCACAAAATTTGAGATGCTGTCAAAAATAAATGCCAGCTCATCAGATTCCACGTGAAAGAGATGCCAATGCACATATAACTCAAACCAAAAGCTACAGACAAAAAGCTGTACTGTGCATACATTGTTATCCCCGCCACAAAGAACCTTTCATGCTAACCAGTGAATCCACGGAGTTAATCATGGTAACTGAGAGGAAGCATCATCTTTCTCTTAAGCTAGCACTTTGCAGAACCAGTACTTATGTGTCTGTCTGTCAGAGGTTTCCCTTATAGATCCAGAGGGCTAGCGATTTAGTTCTACAGTGTGGTTTGCTTTTGTTATCCAGGAGATTGCAAAAAGTACATGTGTGTGGTTGAGACAGGGGCAAGATGTATATAATACAATACTATTAATTCATTCATTTATTCATTCATCCACTCAATCAATATATACTGACTCCTCAATTACAAGCACTCTGGGTCCCGGGCTGAGGGTACCAAGATGGAAGGCACATTTACTGTCTTGTGGGGGAGTCAGCTATGTGAATATACAATTACAATGCAGCAGAACACCTGCTACAGCAGAAGCACATGCAACGGTAGTGGAAGCACAAGAAATAGATTATTAGAAAGACCACTCAATTCTTTGTGAATACTCTGATTTACTTGGCACAGAGGCATAAAGTAGCTCATCAGAAATCCTCCTATGCTCATTAGGAGGATGAAACGACTAGAAGTGTGAAGAGAAAAGCAATGCTCCCGGGACCCAAGGGCTCTTTATTTCTGCTGTCATTGGAAAGAGAGTGGGCAAAATACCAGCAGCTGCAGATGTTGGGTCTCTCCTGTATTCCAAGCACCTTGCACATCTGTCACTCATCCTGCCAGTCAGGTATCACTGCCACCCATTGTGCAGATGCATCTCTGAAGCCCAGAGAGATTAAGACACTTGTCCCATTATGCAGTGACCTGCAGACCTGAGAATTTGGTCTGTTTGACTCCAAAAGACTGATCCCCTTCCATGGCTTCCTCTCACTGCCTCCCACCCACATGGAAAATTAGGGAGAGCAGACCCAGCGGACAGGGGAAGATCCCTAAGGCTTAATCCGACTGGTAGGGAGAGGCAACAAAGGATGGCAGAAAGAGACTGGCCTCAGAAGACGAGTAATGCGAGGATAAACTTTTGTGATTCATTCACTGACTCAGAGCAATTGCCACTGCACACTCAATGATATTTATTTAGCAGCTGCTAGGTACCAGGCTCTGTTCTAAGTGCTGGAGGGATACAGCAGTCAACAAGACTAGGGGGCGGGTAGTGGAAGAGGGGAAAAAATATGCTAAAATTTTTTGTCACACATAAGAAGTAATAAAATATATACCTTTTCATTCTTGATGTTAATGATTAGAGACCATAAATAATGAGCGGAGTTTTTAAAAATCCATTTTAACACAAAATTCAAATTATAAAATTTACTTCCCAAACTCCTGGAGAAGATAAAGTATACAAGTATAGGAAATAAACTTTTTAAAAGATTCTAAGGACATGAACTAAAAACGTTGACAGTGGCAATCTCTGGGTGGTAGGAATAAAAATGGTATTTATTCCCTTCTTGCCATTTTTTCATATTGGCCAATTTTTAAAAATAATTATGTCTTATTTTTATGCTCATAGGAAAACAAAATTTATTAGCCAGGCATGCTGGCGAATGCCTGTAGTTCCAGCTACTTGGAAGGTGAGGTGGAAGGATCACCTAAGCCCAGCAGATTGAGGCTGCGGTGGCCATGAGTGTGCACTGCACTCCAGCCTGGGTGACAGAGTGAGACTCCAATTCTAAATAAATAAATAAACAAAACTTACTAAAAAAGGTAAAGAAAACAAAACTCCCCAAAACCAGAAAAGGAAGTTTAGCTTCCCATCCTTCACCCCTTCCTCCCCTGGTAACCAGCAAGTTTGCCAGACAGGGCAAGGCCTCACTCCTATAGTAACACCCAAGGATATCTTATTTCAACACACTGCTTGATTATTTCAGAACTCACTCTCAGGGGCAGCCACAGGAGGAAATATACACTCATCACTGAGATATTAGAGACTGAATCCTGAAGCTTGATTTTTCATTAGGGCATTGCTCCATTTTTCAATTAAGACAGGTTCATATGTTTAGTTTAGTTTTGTTTTTTGAAAAGTGCTGATGTGTAAAACCTCATTTCCTTTCTTAGCATACTCGCTTGTGGATTTTATTTTTAATTTATTTCCATGTGTTCCTAAGAGTGGCAGAGAAACTGAGCTGGTGAACTGTATTGCCACAGTGCTCCTGGTGCTGGAAAGGAAACTGCAGCTCTGTGAGAACAATGCTCTGGAAAATCTGTAAAACCCAGTTGAACACACCTAAGATTTGTATGAAAGGGCAGACATTACTCATAGCAGCTTTGACAGTGAGAAAAGAGACAGAAAAGCCATCCAGCCCTTCAGCAATGAATGTGCCTGGATGAATCGGTCAGGTCTAATCTAGAAGCCAAGGAAGAACTGTCTAATGTCTCGATATAGTAGATTCACTGCATTATCTTTCCATTAAAAGTATTTTCCATGTTCTTGAATGAAAAAGGATTCCCACCCTACACCCCCAAGTATTAAATCTAGAAAGGAAAAAATCCTCACTCAAACTGACAGGGTCTATGAGGGGCTTAGGTTCTTAACATAAGATTCTATTTCCTGCTAGAAATATTGTTTCAGAAAAAAATAGAAGCAATGATAGAAGAACCACAGGAAACATCTGTGTATACAAACAGGCCAGTTCACTAGGAATAAAAATGCATTATGCATCATGAAAGTCTAAATATTTTTATTAACATAGTTTGTTAACTAAGAACTGAGAAATAAGGTTCCCTAAGAATCCCCTATCAAATGCTTTCTTTAATATTTCATTTTATTCTTAGGAGAGAAGTCATTCTGAAATCTTATCTTAGGTTTTTGCAATGAGTTTTCTATTAAAAGTTATTTCTTTTCCATTTCAGGCAGAGCAAAGTTCTGGACCAAAAGGGTTAGGGAATTTGTTTCATAAAACTGACAGCTTGGCGAGCGTTCAATCACTCAGCACTCCACAGTCCAGGCAAGCAAATAAGTCCTTCGCTGATGCCACTCCAGACACACTACGATGTATGTTCCATAGCTTGAGTCCCACCTTCACACTGTTTGCTTCCTGCAGCAAAAAGAAAAGGAGGCAGAAAGCACATCGAAAAATATGACAAAACCTACAAGGAAGTGAAATTTAACGATCATAATCTCATTTGGAAGTGGGAGAAAAATGTCCATGTTGAATATGCTATTTTAATGGCTGTGCCTATGTTTGCTTTCCAGAAGGTCAATATGTTCTGGGGACTCCCGGCCATTTTGTTGTCCTGTCCTCAGTGTTTCCAGACATGTGTCTTTGTGAGATCAGACAGAGACTTTAATAAGGCAAGCTTGGTGGCTGCCTTTAGCATAGGTGGTGCCCAAGAGCAGGTTACTGGCTTGTCGCCTGGGCATTGTCCGGGGCAGCAGAGACCAGCCTGCCCCAAACACTATACCAGCAAGAACCCAGCTTGGGAACTTCCTGTTTAGCAGGTCTAACTCAGAGCAGCCAGAGAAAGGAAACCATTTAAGAATTTCTGCCTCCACCCGCGCCAAAAAAAATTACAAGACTTTTTTTGGTACTCCTACACAAAACCATGATTTAAAAATTCCTATATGAGACACAACTAATCCATGCTTTCGGAAGATAGTGGCTACTGTTAGTGAGGATAGTAAAGAGGATCCGAAGAAGTTTCTGGGGACTGGTGCAGTCCATGTCTCCATCAGGGCACCAATGACAAGGATATGGTGACTGTGAAAATTCTTCAAGCTATGCACTTAATAGGTACATAGCTGTATGTATGTTAGAATTTTAGACAAAAATCTAAAAACAAAAATTCATGATGAATAATTTTTAAGACGTCTCTCATCCATGTAGCTGGCTTTAAAAGCCAAACACTAAGAAAGGAAAAAAAACATGTCACCCACTGCTTAAAAATTCTGACCTATTTAAAGTGTATTTGATTTTTATTTATTTATTTTTTATTTTAAAGATGTGAGGTACAATTCAGGGTTAGGTATACAAATGGCCATTGCACAGGTAAAGTTTGGGCCTCACTTTGGTCCCCACTTCACCTGGTTTGAGATGTACTTGAAATAGAAAACATTTTTTAAATGCTGATACTATTATTTAAGCTCTAACTAATATCTGCTCCTTATATAGTGATACAAAAGGGCACAGATAAATGACAAGACTCATCTTCACTCTCAGACTCATCTTAGAACAGGGTCTTCCTGGGGCCTCTTTCCAAGGATCCCAGTCCCATTTGAAGCCTTTTACCATTATCTGGGCCGAGGAATCTCCTTCTTGCCTTTTTTTTACTCCTCCCTCTATTCTTCCCTCTTTTATTTCCCCAAACTGAATTCTTCCTAGACTGCTCTTTTTATTCCTACTGCTAAGGATTCAGATGCCATCATGAGAATAAACTCTGAGTGTTTTTCTCTGTCACCAGTGTCCTAAGATGAGTGTGTCATCTCATTCTTCATTTCTGAAGGTAGCCAAAGGCTTGCACCAGGCCTCAACAGGAAAAAATTTCTTTCATTAGTTTCCTATTCCAAGCTCTCCGCTGTCTCCACCATTTACAACATGTTGCCTCTTTATTTGCTGAGGTTTATTTCTCTAGAGAAGTAGGTTGGGGGTGGAGACGGGAAGCTTTTAAAGACAAAAATTTTTAATTTGATTTCAAAAGAGTTATGAATAATGGAGGGCTACAGTTGCTTTGCAAATGAAGATCTGAATGTCTACTGCTACACATGATTCTTCATTTTGTTGCTCCTAAAAAAAGTCTTCTAATCATGATTTTAAGGATGTAAGAATGCATTGGGCAAATAAATCATTTTTCTCACCTAGTATCCAGTTTACAATATTCCCATGTCTGGCTCACAACTTGCAAGTGCCAGATTCCGGCAGGACTGAAGGATTTGTTCACCCATCTGAAATTCACTTGAAATGTCTAGACAAGACCCCAGTGGGTGGGATAACAAACAAGACACGGCACATTCTAATTTCTAGGAAAGCAAGATGGAGATCTCACGCTCCTATTTTAAGAGAAGTATTTCATTTGGAACCAGAGAAGCTATTGAAAAGGATTTGGGATATGTTCTTGCCTTTACCATTCCCAAAGCTCCCTTTCTGCCCTGGAGTGGGTGGCATCCCCAAACTGATGCCAGTTCAGGCTGAACTGAGTCTCCACTGCTTTGGTCCCGAGTAGCTCAGCTGTCCATATTGCAACACCTCCCCTGACAAGTGGGGTTGGTGACCCACTCATCCCAGCTTGCCAGAACTGTCCAAGTTTTTTTTTTTTTAGTTGGAATCTCACTCCGTCGCCCAGGCTGGAGTACAGTAGCACACTCACGGCCACCCTAGCGTTGACCTGCTGGGCTCAGGTGATCCTTCCGCCTCAGTCTTGCAAGTAGCTGGAACTACAGGTGTGCGCTACCATGCCCGGCTAATTTTTGATTTATTGTAGAGATGAGGTCTCATCAAGTTGCCCAGGCTGTTCTCGAATTCTTGGGCTCAGGCAATCCCCTCACCTTGGCCTCCCGAAGTGCTGGAATTACAGGCTTGAGCCACTGTGCCTGGCCTGTCCACGTTTTAAATCTGAAAGTCTCGCCCTAAGAACCCTCTCAATCCTGGGCAAACAAGGACAGAATGGTTGGTCACGCTAGCAGCAGGCCACTAGCCAAGCCCCTTTCCCCTAGCTGGGCCTGGTCAAAGCCTGAATCAGCAGGCTTATCCCACATACCCCACTGCTTACAGAGCCTGGCCTATTTAAAGCGTATGTATTTGTGAAATGCATTTAAAGCTGCTGACTGAAGGTGCTCCTGACTGTTGACTATGTCTGCTAGGTTTTGTTTTAAGAGGCTCCTCTGGTCCATTCATTTATTTTCATAGCATTTCCTTGAAAATTGGGGGCTCAGAGTATTGCATAGACCAAGTCAAGATTTTCTGACCACTCACTGAAGCCTGAGCTGCCGCCACCCCTGACTGCAGAGGGAGATTGAGGCACAGGTACCCACTCTCTGCCTTCTTCTGAGTTCCTTGGCCCACCAAAGGGTCTAAAAGACAGAAGCCAGGGTATTATCATAGTTTACTCTATCAGCCATTACCAAGTCTCACAATGATGGCCTCCTAGATCCTTTCTGAGTCCAGCCACTTGCCTTCCCATCCGCTGCCACTCCCCTGCCTCAGTTCTTCCTCACATCCCCCCCTAGATTAGTGCAACAGGGCTTTTTTAGTCTTTCTTCCCCTGCCTTCCCCAGCCCCTAGCCCTCAGCTCATCTCCAACGAGCAAAAAGACCAAACACATAAATTAGATAATGTCAAAGGCCTCCTTGAAACTGCTGGGGATGAAGTCTAAGGTCTTCAGAAAGGCTTACAAAACCCATTATGATCTGGGTCCTGCCCACTTTTTCTGCTAATCTCTCAGAACGTGCCTTTTTGCCATCTTAGTCGCCTCACTCTGCAAATGAAAATAGCTGTTCCTAAAAACCACTGTGTGGTTGAAGTGGAAACATATATGTGCTTAAAGTCCTGGTTTTGTGCTTTAACTTCATTTGGATTTGGAAAACACGAAGTCCTTTACCCCCAGCCACAGAAGTGGTAAAAAGCAATGAAGGGTAGTAGAGAAGCATTTGGCATAGTCTCTACAGAAAGAAAGGAAGCGGGCAACAGATTTGAAGGAAGCAAAGAAGCATCTCATACGGAGGGGGGATGAAGAGCTTTCCGTTCCAAATATCCACCACAAAGTTGATAGCGGGTTCAGTTGACTAGAGGAAGGTGGGCCTTAGTACTTGGTGAATGATGGTGACAAGGCATATCAGGACCTGGACTCTGGAACCCGCCGACATGCTCATATGTGCAGAATTCCTTCGTGGTTAGATGGCACAGAGCAAAGTAGTAGGAAGACAGAAGTACTCAAAGCACAAGTTGACATTTCACCGCTGATTAACAGGGACAGAATCTTTATAATAACACAAATGAGGACTTGATTTCTCTTCCTTGGAGACTTGCTTTTGGAAACAGACAAACTGAAGGAAACGTGTGTGTTAGCACTTTTCAGTTCACCATATTATCAGCATCTAAGTGTTATACAGTACACTGCCAGGAGCCAAACAGGGCTGGATTGTCATAGATTGTAATTAAAATGAACTTTAGGAAGTGCTGCTTGGCTCAAGAGAATGAATGTTGGTTAGAGACCAAGCCACAAAAAAGACACATGATTTCTGCTCTCCAAAAAAAAAAAAAAATAGGGAGAGACAGAGAAAAGAAAAAAGGATAGTCTCTGTGGGAGAAAACAGAAGATTAGTGTACACTCAGAAAAACTATTCCACATCACTCTTTTAGTTTACAAATATTCATAAGAAAAATAGTTCAACAGCTATTTTCATGAATAACTGCAGCTACTTCTTTCTACCTGTATTTTAAAAAAAAACAAAAATAATAAGAACATTCTCAGCACTGTTGAAATTGAGAACAAGAGTCAACGCGGCAAATATCACAATCCTCTTCCAGGGATCTTTCTAGGCCTTCCCTAGACTCCCAGCCACTCACAACTTCTCACTGCCAGCTCTCAGGGTGGCTGTCTTTGCCTTCTAAAATGGGCAAAGACTGTAATTAGGGTGAAGAAGTAAGGCGGGAATGGGGAGAGGACCAGCTTCATTATCTGTCAGCCTCACTCTGTCCTAGTTAACTTTTCTGCCCCTTTTTAATTACAGAGAACAGCAGATTGGACAGCAAGTGGGCCTCTCTGACTGAGTTTGCCCTAAATCACCAGCATGGTCAGGCAGTTCCTAAACACCAGGCTTCTCCCTTCACCCATGACTGGTTGGCCATCCCCTCCCGAGGAGCCCCAAATTAAAATTAATGCATGCAAAAACAACTGTCAAGGGAGTGGCCATACCTAACTGCCACCAAAATAAAGTGGGACAACAGGGAGAGGGTCATCTCCTCAAAACAGAAGTGGGAAGAAAGCCTCTCCCTGCTGACATGAGCCTGGAATCACCATTCCCTGTGGTACTGCAGAAAATTCTAAAGCACACTAGTGGTTGAGAACCACTAGTCCATAGGCCTCTGAGAGAAGGCTGAGCTGTGTTGGGTCTGGAGGGAGGAAGGGAGCTGTGAAGTTGGTGGGCATTGCGGGACAGAGGCCTATACAGCAGAGCGCAGGGGATGGTGTGGCAAAACAAACAGATTCCAGAGCCCCGCTGTCCAGTACCATAGCCCCTAGTCACATTGTGGCTATGAAAATGTATATTCAGTAAAATTCAGTTCCTCAGTCACACAAGCCACATTTCTGGTGCTCAATAGCTACTCGTAGCTAGTGGCTACCATACTGAACCGTACAGGACATTTCCATCATTGCGGAAAGTTCTACTGAACTAGGCTGTATAGAATCCCAGTTCCACCTTCTATGACCTTGTGTAAGTTGCTAACTCTCTCTGTGATTCCTTCTCTGTGAAATGAAACTAATACCCACCTACTTCATATGGTTGTTATGGAGCTGGAAATACAATAATATATGTAAATCACCTGGCACAACTGTCCAGCCTGTAGCAGGAGCTTGATAAATGATAGGTAATATTGTTGCTTTTATGATTTTATAAGCAGTCATTTGAAACATTTCCTGATGGAATGGAAGTCTGCACTGGCTAGGATGGACCTCTTCCACTATGTTTCAGCTGCAAATTTTAGAGCTTATGTAAGTGGCTCTATTTTCAATAGAACAAGACAACAATGCCATTCCAAAGCAATAACCATTTGCTGGCAGGCCAGAAAGGTGGCATTCTAACCCAGAGTAGTAAGAGGCTTGTAGTAAGGCTATAATTCTTGAAGCCAGAAAAACCTCATTTTGTGAAGGGCTTTTCCTCCCTCCCTTCCCCCTGACCCTTCCCTCCCTCCCTCCCTCCCTCCTTTCCTCACTAATACCACATCCTTGAGATGGTCCATTACATTAGACTTAAGGCTTCAGTTTTCTTCATCTAGAAAGATGTCCAAGAGATCTTGAAACCTTCGTGTAAACCTCTTTACATATAAGAAAACAAAACCCAGCCCAGAGCAGTTGTACAACCTGGAGACATCCTCCCATAATGCCTTACTGGAGACCAACCTAAGGTCCAGGAGGGGAAGAATGGTCTGGGAAAATGGGGAGAGGGCTTCGTAGGTGGAGTTTTATTCTAATTCATTAGGACATAAGGAGTCGCTCAACTTTCTTGAGCTAAGGTGACAAGACAAGAAGTGCTGTAGCAAAAGAAAGTTGACACAGGCATGCAGGACAGCAGCCAGGGGAGCAAGGACATGAATCAGACAAAGCAGTGAGGAGAACGGCTACACCAGGGCAGCCATTTGAGGCCTGTGCTTCTGATAGCGATGGGCAGTGCTGAAAAGAGGATGAAGGGGGCCCAGCTCACGAGAACTGTCAGTGGTGTTGACATCGGGAGCCAGGGACAAAGGGCCCAGGCACTCAATATAGAGGCTGCATACTCACAAGCAAGTGTCCAAGAGTCCACTTTTACCTCTCAAACTCCTCTGAAGAAGCAATTCCATTCCACACATGGGTGTTGGACAAAGCCAGCTCTCCACCGGTGAGGGATCAGAAGAGCTGGGGAAGGAGCTCAGCCAGCACCCCCAGGATCCTTTCCCAGGTTATTTTTTTTTCCATTTTAGGAATCATAACAAAGGCTCCCCTTCCAAATTTCCTCAGGCCTTGTAGGTGAATCCCAGACTTTCTAATGTTATGGATGAGAAACATTTTTTTAATGAAGGATCCAGTGTAAGTTAGACAACTTTTGTCTTTGTCAAATAAAGATGTCAAAATACAAATGTCATCCACTGTCTTGATCAGTCATGAAAGAAAGTTTAACACCAAAAAAAGTGGGAAGGACCATTTTAGAATAAAGGGTGGTTTTGTAAAATGGAAAATGTTTAGCTTTAACAAATAAACTCACTGAATTTTTACTTGTCTTTCATTTCACTGTGAATGGGCAGAACTCTTATTCCATACATGCAGTGGTCTCCAAGCCTGGCCTGTGGGACCACTGGTTTATGGGACATTCCAAGATGGTTCCCCTGGTGGTTTGGACTATAAGATTCAGCTCTGGTAACCTCAAATCCAGCTGCCCAGCTCCTGAGAGTACAAACAAAGCTTGAAGTTTCTGATGTGACTGTGTCCAACATGGAAAGACATGGCAGAATTGGCCTTTTCTAACCTTCTTAAAATGCAAGTGATAAGCCACAAAGGATCTTAGAACAAATGGTCTCATATTGATATTTTCACATTCAATAATTTCATATTTAGTCTAGAGAGTTAGCGATTTTTTTCATAAAAGGAAATTGCAGTCAGAGCTAATTGCTCAATCTGAAATGGATCTGGACATTGTTTAGATGTTGGAAAGGAAATGGTAACATTGCAGAGTTTTAGCAAAGAAGAGTACATTATTTTAGAGAAAAAAATGTAAATTGAAATTAATAGGAAATGTAACTCCGTATGGCTTGCAAAGCTTTGATGTGTATAGTTGAAAGAGCATCCCTATTTTGAGCTTTCCTTGACATTTTTCTTATTTATAAAATGCAAAATGAAATTCATCGGCACAGGCTCAATCCATTCCCATCCATTGATTTGTTAGTCAATCAATGGCCACTGTAATCTGAAAAAAATAACACTGATATCTATGACCCTTTAGAATTGAGGCTGTGTTCAGCTAAGCTTAATAAAGGGGAAAACAGCAAAGACCATCTGGAAAACACTCTTCCGGAGTCGCGAAAGATAGTGGCAGCCTTTGCCCAACCTGCTATAAATAAGTGTCTCAGAAAAAAAATGATTTTCAAATCTGTTTCTACTTAATACAGCTGCAATAGAGTTTATTTAGCTTTCCCCTATAGCAGGAAGACTGTTTGCATTTTTATGACAAGGGTCTAAATGTTTTTCACAGCCATTTCCATTGCCATTATTTTGAGGAACAACATACCACTTGGACCTGTCTGTTTGTTTCTGCAGCACACAGCAGTGGCCTCAATGGCCTCTGCACCACAAAACTGGCCTCCAAAGCCCAGATTTATGATCCTGCTTCCTCTTCCAGTGTTGCAACTATCACCCGAGGCCTGGCCTTTGAGGGGCTGGCAACATAGAATGACCAAGTGTCACGTGCTGCAAATCAATTATTTATCCGCCTGGGCCCAGCACACTGTGGATTCCTGCCAGCTCACTGCCTCTCCCTTTGCAGTGACAAGGCAGATTCCAACTACCCTTCAAGTAAGTCTGGAACTCACCGATGAAGGGACTCTCCTGGCTTGGCAAACCCCCAAATGCTCACCTTTCCATCTTTCTTCACTGGCTAGTCTGCAGGGGAATCCTACACATGTCACTCTGAACTCCTGCAGACACTTCTTGGAAAAGGTCAGTCTACCTTGGATGGCTGCAAAATGAAGCCGCCTCTGTTGATTTCTGCACTGAGCACCTGCCCAGCATCTGCACCTACACTCCACTAGTGTCCCCTGATGCCCATCCCCTTCTCAGAGACTGGAGAGCAGGGCAGACCTGGGAACACTTTCCCTGTATAATGAGTGATCCACTTCTCTGCCCTTCCCCTGCCCCCAAACACCCATTCCATTTCCATGTATCAGCAGGGTATAGTTTGCTCCCATGCCACCTTCCCTGTGTAAAGCCTGACCCTCTTTTCTAGCCTTTCAAGGGACCTCCAGAAAGAAGGTGACTGAGGGGTTATCCCAGTGGCAACATCTCGACTGTTGTTGCTGCCTGTAGGCATTACCAGGTCTTAGCTGCCTGAAGGAGCTCTGATTATGTCTCTTTCCTGGAGGAGTTCCCCAAGCAAAATTGCTGCAAGGAAACAAATGTGTGTAAGAGGAATCAAATTCGTGAGGGGGGTGGGGAAGACCACCTGAATTCAAATGTCCAATCATTGTGAAAAATGCTCCATCTACCCACCATTGAATTTCTCTCTCAACACTACTGGAAAACATAGAATTGAGTGGTGGGTAAAGGGCTGCTACAATTTGAAATGAGTCTATTACAATATTACGAGCTGAGCTCTCACAAGTACACTAAATAGCTAAATTAATTGGCTCAGGCTTAAGATGCTACAGAGAAATGACGGGGGTGGGGGTGGAGGAAGATGCCTGGTGGCTTTGAAGTCATGCCTGGAATCAAGTGCATATGAAAAAGAAATTAGGGAGGAATAAACCTGTTTTCTTTATGAAAAACCAGAGAAGCTGCTAGTTCTCACAATGTGCCTCCCAATTACCTATGACTTATAAAATTGCCTGGCTTGAAAACATCTCCACACTTATACTATCTTATAAACCCTTCCACCAACTTAGATCAGGCACATGACCATTTCCAACTGTTAATTAATCACCTCCATGAATTGTATATATAAGAGTCAGAGGGGGAAATTGTTTCTTTTATTATTTCAAATCGAATTTTCCCCAAACCACAAATTAATTATTAAATTTTGGTCTAGACCAGTGGTTCTCGTCAGGGGTAATTTTGTCCCAGAGGGGACATTTGACAAGATCTAGAGGGGTGGGGCATGATGCTCCTGGTATTTAGTGGGTAGAGGCCAGGGATACTGCTAAACATTTTAAGGTGCATGGACAGTCACCTGCAACAAAGGATGATCTGGCTTAAAATGTGAACAGGGACAAGGTGGAGAAACCGAGCTCCAGATATAGCCAAATATGCTTGACCTTTAACATTCATGATTTTGGCAGTCACTGAAAAGATACCATTTTCTTCAAAATCTAACGTGCATTTACATACATGTTGCTTAAGAACATATTTACTCCTTTTTCCACATAAATAAAATAGGTTTTCCATCTGAATCTAGGAACATTAAAGAGTATTGCAATGGTGGTGAGGGATAGGCATGGCATATTTTAAATGCGTATTTCATCAATCTAAATGGATGGAAATTAATATCTCATAAAATGATTATCTAGTTATGTTCCATACAAAACCAAAATCAATACATTGTATCTTACTTAACCTGCAATTAAAGTTTAAAAAAAACTAAAACAAGGAAATGCCATTCTTTTCCATTTCTTGCTAGCTAAATACACACTTCTGAGTATGAGGCATTAAAAAACAAACAAGCAGACAAAAACCTTTTTTTTAAGCATGTTTTTTCCAGTGCATAAAAAGCGTCCTGAATTGTTCTGCTTTATTTACTGTAGATTCAATCATTCTTTAGTGAGCAAAACAGGCAGCCCATTCTCTTGGTTATGCTTGCCTGACTTTCCAAATGCCCTCAAAACTGGGATGATGAATCACATACTTTGGACCCACTGTGCCAATTAATAGTAAGTAAAAGAATTCCACACAGCCAAGATTGGACTTTCTGCTTGGTATGTATGGGGGGTGGGGAGGGATCCTTCAGCCAATTGCTTTCAGAGAATCTTAAGAGCAGGTGTTTTGAGTCTCTAAAATTCCTTTCCTTCTAGAACATTCTATGTGGCTCTTCAGTGACCCTAGGTTGGGGGTAAACTTTGGTCAGGAGAAAGCCTATGTTTCTAGAGTCAGCCTGGAGCTTCTAGTCTTACAGCATGAAGGAAAGAATGACTGACAGCTACACCATTTCAACCCTTCCAGGCCTCCATTCCTTTCTCTGAATTACAAGGCAAAAGTGGCCGTACACACAAAGGCAAAAATAACAACAACAAAAACGCCCAAACACACCCAGTCTTGGCTGCCAGCAAGGCCCAATTCTGCTGCTGAAAAAGAACAGTTGCTACAGTGCAGCTGGAGGAGCTTTTCCAGGGAACTGGTAATACCCTGGCTGTTAATGAATTATTTTTCGCCAGAATGTCGGATTCTTCTTGTGCTCCAGTAAACAGTCTGCTTCTGCCATGTGAAACAAAACCAGTTCCTTCCGAGGAGCCCAAAGAGGTCAGCCAAGGGTCCCCTGTGGGGGCAGCCCCTCAGGAGTCAGAGCCACTGGCATCTGACATATAAATCACCGCAGTCCCAAGTTCATTATCCCATCCCTTTCCGTCTATTTATGCCATGCTCAGCGCCCAGGGAAGGGCCCAAGAATGCTTGGCCATGGTTGTGATGATACCACAGTGCCAGCCAAAGCCCTTCCCCCACCCCTGAGCTTGCCTTTGGTCAGGTTTCTTCATGTGCAGCACTATGGGTGTGTGAAATTAGGCTCCTTTGTATTTACTGTCTCCCTAATAGAAACTGTATTTATGTCCTCGCTCTTGTTCTCATCAAGCTATCAGGAAATGACCATGTGCATCCTCTTTCCTCTTCTTTAAGGTTGGTCCTGGCCCCAAAGAATCCACTCTTCACATTAGTGTATCTACTTGGGACATTATTCTCCAAGCACAAATCGCTGGGAAGGTTATTACTTTAAGCTACTATTAGAGCAGATGTCAAGCAAATGGACGAGGTCACCAGCCTGGGGTGAGAAGTGCAGGGGGAAAGAAAAGGAGAGGAGCCATTTTATACAGAACATAACTGAGACATGGGTAGGCTTCATGGGGACCCCCACAATGGCACCTTAGCTACCGAAAATCAAAATCACTCATGCCAGGCTTCAATGGCTATAGAATTAGTCCCTGCCTCCCAGCTGCCATCGAGAAGGAGGGCCTTTATGCCCCAAAACATCTGGAAGCTGTACTCACAAGGTTGGTGGATGGTCTAATAGAAACATTCGTGTATATTTTAATTTTCTAGTAGACACACCTAAAAAATGTTTTTAATGGGTGACAGTAATTTTAATATTATATCTTATTTAACCAATATATCCAAAATATTATTTCACTCTGTAATCAATGTAAAGATTATTAACAAGCTATTTTACATTCTTTGTTGTATTAAGTCTTAGAAATACAATGTATATGTTACACTTGACAGCATATCCTAACTGGGACCAGCCACCTTTTAAGCATTCCATAGTCACACGTGGTTAGTGGCTACTGTGTAAGGCAATGCAGATATAGGACATTTCCATCATCATAGAAAGTTCTATTAGTGCTGCAATGGAAGACCAAAAAGTTGTAGGAAGAAGAAGAACAGGTGTGAGCAGAGTGTGCTCCAAAATTCTCTAAAATTATTGAGTTGTCAGAGCTAATTACTGCAGAAATTGGAGCTACAAGGTTTGAGATGCTCTAGGAGCCAGGCCCTATGTCTAAGTGGAGATTAAAATGAGCTTTTCTGAAAGACCCTGGGACTATGCATGATCTGAATGTTTGTGTCTCACCAAAGTTCATATGCAGAAATCCTAATCTCCAAGGAGATGGTATTAAAAGGTGGGGCTTCTGGGTTGATTAGATCATGAGAGCAGAGCCCTCATGACTGAGGTTCATGCCCTTATAAAATAGGCTTCAGAAGGTCACACGCAGTGGCTCACACCTGTAATCCCAGCATTTGGGGAGGCCAAGGTAGGAGGATTGTTTGAGCCTAGGAGCTGGAGACCAGTCTGGGAAACATCTCTAGCAAAATAAAGAAAAAGAAGTTAAAAATTAGGTGGGCATGGTGGTGCATGCCTGTAGTCCCAGTTACTAGGGAGGCTAAGGTGGGTGCTTTAGCCCAAGAAGTTCAAGGTTGCAGTGAGCTCTGATTGCAGCACTGGACTTCAGCAGCCTGGATAACAGAGGAATACCCTGACCCAAAAAATAAAGAGGCCCCAGAGAGCTCGCATGCCCCGCTCCATCATGTGAGGACACAGTAAGAGGGCATCAACTATGAACAAGAAAGTGGGTCCTCACCAGACATTGGATCTGCCAGCACCTCAATCTTAGACTTACCGGCCTCCAGAACTGTAAGATATGCATATCTGTTGTTTATAAGCCACCCGGTCTATGGTATTGTGTTATAGCAGCCCAAACGGACTAAGACAGACTATGCCTACATTGTGAGGAGCTACCCCACAGCAGTGGGAAGTCCAGCAAGTATGATCATTACTCAAGGCATCTGCTGGCTGAGCTGCCTCCACCTTGGCTGTTCTGGGCTATTCAGAGCAGGGGCTGGGACAGAAGATCACCAAAGTCAGGTACTTCTTTCAATAACAATTCTGGACTTGCAATCTAATTTGTTGAAGCAGATACAGAAACATGATCAAATTATGTGCGCCTGTGTGCATGCATGTGTGTTCTTGGCAGGAGAAAGGAGGGTCATGTTTGAAATCCAGAGGTACTAAGGTGGCCGCCAAAATCAACCTTCTCTTCAGCTGCCATCAGAGCACAGGGGAGCAGTAGATCAATAGGCTCATCAAAAATTGTGAGCCACGAAGGAAAGGCTCTGAGTCTGGAAAGAACGAGATGAGGGGCACCTGGGCAAATGATCAGATGGAAGGGAGAAGTAGTAATCAGAGGCATTCTCCAAAGACAACTGCCAACTCTATGCAAGGATGTCACCCTGATCCCCAAATCAAGCTTAATTCAGAATCCCACACAAGCTTTTATGTTTGGGACAGTGCACTTAGCTATCTCTCCCCCTCATTCTCTAAGGTCTTCCTCATATTCTGATCAGGGAGGCAGCAGAATCAGAAGCATCTCATATATGGATTCAAATCCTGGCTCTCCCAGTGGCTCCAGAAGGGTTAAAGGTTAAAAGGGTTAAAGGTTAAAGGCTCCCATTGGATGGAGTGGGTTAAGGGACCTGTTTTGATGATACAATTGTACAGCAAGTCTCTTCATTTTTATTGACAGTGTTTGTTTAGTTGAGACAGTTACCGGTCAAAAACACCTCACCCACCCTTTGGTCCCACCATGGACCTTGGACTAATTACTTAACCTGTCTGAACCTCAATTTCCTGATCTATATTGCCTATCTTACACGGCTATTGTAAGGATTAAACTGGGGCTTGTCAGCATGGAACCATCAAGGGCTAAAACTGGGGCATGACACAAGAAACGTCAAGTCTCCACCCAAACATACAAATATCTAAATTTCTCCCTGCTGGGTCTCCCTTAATAATGATTTACAGATTCCTCCCCACCACCATTCATTCTATCAGATCCATCATTTAGTCACTCAATTCTCATTTATTAAGCCACAGTTGAGTGTTGGGGACTCCAAGATGATAGAAACAGTCTTTCCATCTGAAATAGGAACGATTTTGCATCTAGTTACTTGGCACATGAGCATGCACCGTAGGAGACTAGGCTGCCTCACTAGTGGGCATCCTTCTCCACCACACACCGATTAGGTAGCACATTTTGTGAAGAGGAAGGGGCTGAGATCTCTGGCATTTAGGAGAAATAAATAAGAGACTTGGAGCAGGGGTAAAGGGATATGCTGCCCCTTTAAATCATAAACACCAAAGTCTGGAATCAGACTGGAAATTTCTCTGAGTTTCAGATTCCTTATCTGTAAAATAATGCTTTCATCACAGGGTTGCTGAGAAGGTTTCCCACATGTGAAGTGCCCAGCAGACAGAGACCAAAACCAAATGTTAGCTCCCTTTCCAATTTATTTCCCTCCACTACCTTCCTCTCCCAAAATCTAAGGTTAGGGGAGGAGCCAGAGAATAGACACTTGCTATTATTGTAGAGTCGGAGCCGGCTGTGCAGGGCTATCTGACATTCAGAACATCTCCATTCTGGGTCAATGGGTTTGGTCTGCCAATCCCATTCTCAGTCTCTGGGTCATGATAGCTAGAATTCTCTGGCTGGACTGGCACTAGAGCATTCCTGGCAACACCTTGTCACACACCTCCTAGCCTTTGATTTTTCTTTCATGCAGTTCAGATGGCCCTGTCTCAGTGGCTCTGTTTTCTGGATGCAAGCTTTTGAAATTTATTTTACAGTTCTAGTCTAACTGCCCACCAACCAAGTCTGTACACTGGCAACTGGCATAACCTGAATAACTGTCTTCTCATTTGTTCCTGAGATGAACAGGTATTCCTGGGCCAAACCTCACTGCTGGAGATCTTGGCTTCTTTGCATAATAAAGGAACCCCCCTGGGTGGCTGAATGGTCCCTTGGGCTAATGCCAAAGCAGCCACTACCCCAAGTTCCACTCTGACATGGCTCACAGTATCAATACAGGACACTGTGTGTATGTGGGGGTGGGTAAGTGACTTCTCTGGGTTTCTAAGGGGCAGAGAAACTAGGATGCCACCAGGCTAATGATTCTGTGCCTCACAGCCCACCCCTGGCTTCTGTAAGTGGATGTTCCCCTTTGAGAAGAAAACCTGGAGGAAAAACAGCATGGGAGCACAATGCCCACTGATGAGTGGCTCCCTACCCGCTAACCTCCCTACTGTCCCCCTCACCGCCACCTCTCTGCTGTAACAAAGGCGCATCCACACCACATTTTCAAAGTTATCAGAAATCTCTTGGTCCACCAACAAACAATTCTAATGACTCCAAAGAAGCAAGAGAGACATCTAAAAAGCGGTGGGAAACACTCCCTGGGAAAAGCACAGAAAACCTTGCCTGATGCATGCAAAGCTAAGAATTGTTTTCTCCCTGCTGGCTGCTTTTCTCTCTGTTATAAAGAAAAGCTTCCAAGAATCAGCTAAATAAAGGGATCACACCAGAGGATGCGAGATAATGCTAAACCAACAAAAACAAAGACAAATGAAACAGCAAGCCATGAGAATACGGCGGTTATCAAAACTTTGTTTGGTCATATCTATTTATCATCGCTGCACACCCGGACTCTGCGGAATATCATTCTGTTGATGTCACTTATCCTCAGCAAAATATTTACACATCCTTAAAAACGCCAGATGAAGGGGGCCGGCCCGCGCACTGCCGCAAGCCGCCTCTCAAGTCCCATTGCCGGGTTCTGGGCAGTCCAGGAGGCATGGGCACGGCGGTGGGTGGCATCAGCGGGCACAGGTAAAAGCTACCAACAGTTCCGGGAACACGGCCACCCAGACGTTGAGCCCTGCACTGCCCACCTCTTCCCTACCTGACTCTGCAAGAAGCAGCCACATCCCCCATATGGTGTCAGCGCCTCCTCCTCCCCTGCCTTTCTCATTGATTAAGTTCTCAAACCATTGTTGAAGCCGGCTTGCTTTTCCTTGGAAAACTGGGCTAAATTCATCAAGCTTCCCCCTGCTACAAAAGGAATATTCATAAAAGTTTGGCAGGCAGAAAGGGAGGCTGACTGAGTGCTATGGGGTGAGTGACAATCCTCTCCTTCAAAGCCACTTTCTTCCCCTGTGCCCCATCCTTCTCTCCATCCATCCGTCGTGCCCCAAACCTACTCCAGGGACTTCTGATAGGGAAACACAAAGCAGCAGCTGTTTGGCAACATTTCTACCCCTCGCCAGCAACTGTGGTGGGATGCCATTTCCCCACCCAGGCGGAGCTTAGCCTGAACAATAGTCGGGCTTTAAATGACAAACAAGCAAACACACAGAGCACAACCCCAACCCCGAAAAAGCCACCGCGGAGAGAAGAAATAACTCCCTCCGCAGCAAAAGGCGCCACTGAAACGCACGCAAAAATGCAGTGAGAACGTTGCTCGGTGCCTAACATGGCAGAAAGCCCGAGCCGGTGCGGCCACCCTGGGTCTCGGCACTGGGGGGCAGCGGGGCTCCCGGGACGCGGACGCACACTCACCCGGCTCCGGGGGGATGCGGTGCTGGCCGGGCGTCACAAAGAGGAGCCCAGCGCGATCTGGCAAAACCCAACTTTCCACCCGGCTCGCCAGGGCCGCCAGATACGTCAACAGAATCCATCTTCCGAAGGGCCTGGAAGGCGCCGGGTTTTCCGGGCCGGGGTAGAACAGCAGATCCGGAGGCGGCCCGGTGCGGTGCCCGGGCGCGGAGTCTGCCGCGCACCGCCCTTCGCGCCCGGTGCCAGCGCGGGTGGCGGCCTGAAACCCACTTCGGGGCACCCGCCCCGCCGGTCGGCGCCGCCTCCCCGGCAGTCCCCAGCCCCTCCGGCCAGTGCGCTGCGCCTGGAGCAGGAGCGGGGGCCCCCGCGCGCCGCACGGGCGGTGGCCTCGGCCCGCGTCCCCGCCCCCGCCCGGCCCTCCCCGCTCGCTCCGGCCTCCGGGCGCCGTCCTGCCCCCGGGAGCAGGCCCCTCCCCGGGCGCCGGGTCCCGCCAGGCGCGCCCAGCCCGGCGCGCCCTCTGTGTCCCGGTGGCAGGTCCGCTCAGGGAGGGCGGGGGTGACCCCGGCCCGCACGGGGGCGCCGCGGCCGCTACCTCGCAATCGCGGCCGCCGCCTCCAGGAAGCCGAGGGGTGATCGCGGGTGCGGGAACTCTCCGGTCTGGCCTCGCCGCCGGCCGCCTGAAGGGGGTGCGCAACGGTGGGAGCCGCCGTCGCCGCTGTCACCGAGTCGCTGTCGCTGCTGCCACTGCCGGTTGTGCGTGAGCGTGTGTGCGCCAGTGTCCGGGCGAGTGTGTGTCTGCGTGCGGCGCCTGGCCTTTACTATATACACCAAGGGGTGGGAGGAGGCGGGGAATGGGGAGGGCTTGGGGGAGGCGGCGGAGGAGGGGGAGCAGGAGGGGGACGAAAGGGTACCCGAGGAGGCGGCAGCGGAGGAGGGACAGGTGATCTCGCCCACGGGGAGGGCGTGGCGGTGGGCGGCGCGGGGTGGCAGGAGGAAGGGGCACCCGGAGCTGGGGAGGGGGATGGCAGATTGGGGGACGAGCTGGGGAGGGCCTGAGGAGCTGGGACCCTACTGCCTCACGGAAGACTGAGGACCATTCCAGACCCCAGGATGAAGAGTAGAGAGGAACAGAGCCCAGGAGGGAGGAAGTGGCTACTTGATGGAGACAGGGAAGGTGGGAAGGGACCGGCGATCACCCTAAAATGCCAATTGTGATATGGGTAGAAGATGCTTCTCACAAGGTGAGAGATTACGAAAGATTAGTACATAGACATCATCTAATTTTCATCCAAGAGGTGATTTATTTATCTAAGCTTTACTAAGCGTCTCGTGTTTGTCAGACACTGGGCTAAGAAATAGAACTACAGGGATGGTGAATATATGGTTACTGACCAGCAAATAAATAATAGGTATCAGTAGTATTGTTGATTATTTTAAAATTTAAAAGAAACTAAATCCTTAAAATTTTTAAGAGAGCAAAGGAAGCAACTACACTGGTTTAATTAATCCCGAAAGATGTAAGTTTTTTTCTACTAATCAAAACAGGATGAAAATATTTGACAGAGAATGGCAGAGCGGAAATTACTTTAATCAGAGCAGAGAACAGTATGAACCTAGCTGTTCTCTGCATGCTGAAACCCCTTCAAATACCAACACTGTGTGTATTAGCTATGACTTCCTTCTTGTAGAATCTGGGGTGGCCACACAGTGTATAATTAGTAAGAGAACCTGAAGTTGTGTTTGAAAGGCTCTATTATAAACATGTTGTGTTGCAAGCAAAACGTGGTAGTAACTAGGACTGAATTATGACTTTCTTGGACACTTTTAACTTTGTGAACTCTTTCCTCTGTAAAAAGATATTGAAAGTTAACATTTTATAGTGGCATTGGTGTAAAGGGGAATACAATAGTATTATACATCAAAACATCTTCTTCAACCTAAAAGGTCATATTTTTCTGATTTTAAAAGATTTCTGTGGGCCCCCAAAAGTACTGTGGGCCCCAGGCACAGTTCCTACTATACCTGATGGAGAAGTCAGCCCTGGTAGTACCACTCCTCAATATTGAATTTTCTCTTTTGAAAACAAAGCATTGAATTAAGAAGTACTCAATCCACACAGAGGCAAAAAGACACACAATGCAAGTGTAAGAATGGACAAAAATATCAACAGAAAGTACCAGCTCCTACTTGTTTCAATCAGGCTTTTGGGACTTTAAATCAGTCTCGAGTAATTAATGATACCCATGGAAATATCTGTATATGAATGTGTCCTCAACCATTTCAGTAACCAAAGACTTCCTCTATAGATCTCGTAACTGTTCTGAGCTCTTGGATCAGGTATGCGAGATCTCCACTGCCAAGACCTAGCCTAAATACAACTAAAGACACAGCTGGGCAATCATAATTGGGCAAGTTCATGGATGAAGGATCCATAAAGGTTTTGTGTGTGTGGAGGGGGTATGTGTATATAAGGTAGGGATTGATATCCTGGAAGGCAATTACTAGCCTATTTCTTTTGTTGGCCTCATCACAACCCTAGGTTAATGTTTGATCCTTGCTGGCAGTTGTGACTCATATTTGCTGCCCTTTGAGGTGCTTATGATTAATATGAACCAATATTATATTGGTTCATATTAATGCATGAAAAACAAGCATCGTGGCCCCTATTCCCAAAGAAATGTACAGTGGCATCCTTCTCCTTTTACTTGTGGCTTCCCTTGCAGAGGGAAGAAAAGAAAAAAGGTCCATAAAAGGCAGGTCTAGATTAGGGGAGGGGGGTGCTTGAGGAAGGAAAGAGGACATTAATGTGGCAAAATTGTGTTCATTCATTTAAAAGGATGCATAAGAAAATGGAGGGAAGAAAGAACGTGTCCAAATAGCAGAAAAGAACGAAATCTTCCAGGGTAGGTCAGGGTGATTTCTGAGATCTGTAATTCTAATGTTAGGTGATTTTAAATAAGGACCCAGTAAATTTCTCATAACATATATGATTCTTTTTATGTATATCCTGCTTCTCTGACACAGCATCTCCACCTAATCTAGTTTTTACATACTTGCCAGATGGATGATTTATTCATTTATTTAGCAAACATCTATTAAGCACCTACTGGATGCCCGGTCACTAAGCTAAGAACCTGACTTAGAGATATGATTAATATATAGTTTCTGACCCTATTTTGCTCACAGATGAGTAAATCAACTGTTAATCATACAATGTGATATTACGCAGCACATGAGTAGTCATAAACGTGTTAAGTAAACACCTAAGCAACAGGCCTATCCCTGCACTGGAAAGGAGTGGGGAGTGGCATGGGGCAGGGAAGTCAGAAAAGGTTACACAGAGATAGTGACAGTTGCTGAGCACTGAGAGATAAATAGAAGTTTCCCAAAGTAAGGGAAATGCATTATAAGTGAAGGGAACAGTAGGCACTGAAGCTTGGACACATTCTAGATCCTGCAGATATTTTGAGAGTCTAGACCAAAGGCTGTGAGGAATAACAGAGGAGGAAGAAAATGAAGGTAGGGGTCACTTGAGGTCTCTGGTTTATCCTGTAGAAGAGCTTTTTCTTGTAGTCAGTGAGAACCACTGAAGGGTTTTAAACAAGGGAATGACAAGGAAAGAATTGGGTTGAGAAATGATCACTCTGTTGGTTTGTGTGGAGGGCTGATTGGAAAGAAGTGGGATTGGAAGCTGGGAAACCAGGTAAGAGAGACTGCTGCAATGATCAGAGTTTGAATGAAGGTAGTGCTAGCAGAGATGAAGAGTAGCGACTTGAGTCAAATGGTACTCAAGTACTCAAGATGAAGAACCTACAGGGCTTAATTATGGAATAAACAGAAGGAGTACGAGTGACTGATACCTGATTTTCTGACTTGGGTGACAGGGGTGTGGTCATTGAGCTAGAGGTTCCTAGGAAAAGAAGCAGATTTAGGTCTGGAGAAAATGAATGCCATAGGTTTCTCCAGAAGTAGATCCTGAGACAAGGATTCCAGTGTAGAAAGTTTACTTGGAAGGTGAAGGAAACACCAGGGAGACAAAGGGACAGCAGGAGATATGTTCACAAGGCCAGCTACCACTGTGGACAACTGGAGCTTAATCTCACAGGCAAACTCTCAGACATGATACAAAGTACTTACTCAAGAGGCAAAGCAGCTAGTTAAGGGCAGTCCAGGGAGTGTTGATTTTCTGGCAATTCGAATTTACCACCCAGCATAGGCAGAAGGTTATTCCTAAGTATAGAGAGAATATTCTGGCAGCTGGATGTCTGCAGAGCATATTAAAATGGAAATATCTGAGGGCTATGGGTGATGCACCATCAGTGTCTGCTCCAGAGAGTTCTGTTTAGGTATCTTGAATTGGAGATGCCAAAGATGTTCAGTAGGCATTTGAAAGAGTAAGTCTGGAGTTCAAAATCTAAGTAAGTCTGGAGTTCAAAATCTAAGCTGGAGACTAAGATTTTGGAGTTGTTAGGCCCCAGGTGTTGATGAGTTCTGCAGAAGACATATGTGAATTGGGCTGATGGCTGAGCCCATCACCCTGGGGCCTTCCAACACAATGTGACCTGATCTGCATGAACAACGTGTGTGAGTTTCTCAAGAAGCTCCTGGAAGCCCTGAAGTTGTTCATGTCAGTTTAGTACTCATGAGTGTGAATGTGTCTAGAGAAAATGTTCATTACATCTAAGAGATTCTTAAGGGGTCTTTTTTTTTTTTTTACTGAAGTTGAATAATATATTTAAATTTGAAACTTTGTTTTGGTGGTTAATAATATTTACTGGGTGATTGAGTGATTGAGATAGGCACTTGAAAATACAATTACAATACAAAAGGATAAATGCTGAAGAAAATGCAAGGGGTGATTGAAGTACAGAGGAATGAAATCAAACCCAGGCTTAGGGAAAGAGGAAGGCAAGTATTCGAGAAACAGTCCAGCGTGAATGACATTTTCACCTGAGAAGTGTTCAGAGCTCATGTGGTAAGGAAAAGGTTTTGACTATTTCAGTAGTACAGAGACGTCTACTGCAGTCTGCATGGAAGTGGGAGCCTTCGTTACTCTTCATTCAGGGATTTTATATGAATTATCTTATGCCTTTTGGATAAAATTATCACAGATTGGAGCAAAGAATAGGTGAGTTAGTCCTTCAATAAGCATATACTGGGCAGCTATTACTTTACAGTAGTAAGCTAGTGCTAGAATGCAAAGATTAACAAAGTAGCATCCTGCCCTGCATTGAAGTCTCTCACAGTCTAGTTGTAGCTCTATCTTGTCTCACAGTCAGTAGAGTATCTCATTTCACAGAAATGTTTGAGAAATTATCATAAAAGCAGGCTCATTATAAAGGATTTTGCTTGTAGCTGCTCCATTCTGTACTCCCCATTTCTCTTTCCTACCAGAACCCTAAAGTTAAAATATCCACCCCTCTTCCATGTAACCTGTGTACCCCAGAATCTGATCCTATATAGGGTAGGTCTATTTGATCTAAGAAAAATCGCATCCCTTCTGCTATAATTTGGGCCAAATAGATAAAAGGAGAGATTTACTGAGGGCTCATGGGTAAATTCTTACTCTCTAAGAGAGCATCCCTCTCTGCCCCATTGAAAGTGAGGATAATGTAACTCCATTTGTGACTAGCAGTGAAAATATTATGCAGGTGATCATATAATTGATCATCTAAACCAAGACACTATTGAGGTTGAAAGGAGTTTCTATTAATATTAATAATTGTGTTGGTGAAAAAAAGGCATAAACTGGGTCTTCGGTAGACCAGAATGGATGGTCACTATTATGCTAGAAACCAGGTCTAGAAGGGAGGTGATGCTCAAGGCAGCACAACAGGAATAGAGAAAGGGGCAAACCCCTTGGGCCCCTCCTACTGTGGGAGCTTTCCTGTCCTCTCAATAAATCCTTCTTTCTAAAAAAAAAAAAGAACATTTTCTTCCTCTTTTAATTTTTATTTTAAAATTGTGGGAAAAAAAGAATTTGAGACCATGATTATGGTATTGAACTACTGGAATAACCAACTTTAGAACCATACAACAATGCTCTTTTCATTACGTAAATTATTATATTGTTTTATAGATTAAGCTTCTTTGCATTAAGTCATTAAGTCTCTATCACTGACAATTGAAAGCATTCTAAGCTATACATGCAATAACAGGGTTGTCTTTGTTTTGTTTTCGTCCAGTTCTGGGGGTAAGGACCACTCAAAGTGAAGAGATCTAACAAAAACAAGTGTAGGGAAGAAGCAGGTCAGGAATTGGCATTGTAATCTGACCTTAAAGACAAGAAAGGCAATAATCTAAACTAGAACACGGTTGAAGTACATGGCTCTGCTCAGTTTGGAAGGCCTACTGTGTGCAGCAGTTTCCATTCTAGCAGCACATTCCAGGCTCACTGCTGCCTCTGACAAAAGGTAGGACTCCTGTGCCCTGCCCTATCACTGTTCTGTCTTAGCGGCTTTGAGCAAGCTCTCTTCTCTTTCTCAGACTTAGATTCCTTGTATCGGTGGTAGCCATCTTTCCTTCACGTCATGTTTTTCTGACTTAACTGCGCAAATTGAGGCAGGACTTAACATCTCCCACAGAAGCTACTTGAGTTCTCCTCAGGTAGGAGGCCTGCAGCAAGTAATTGTGAAACTCCTTAATATCTCCCTCACCTTTGTGTGTGGTCACCTTCTCCTAAAGAACTTGAACTGCTGCATGTCCTACAAGTACTATGGCCATCAGACACCTCCTGCCTTTCTGTGTGGAGGGAGGATGTGGTCAGAGTGGGTTTAGGGTTGGAGTCATGTGACTGTCACCTGAGGACACCAGTATTTGCCCAGATCAGTGGAGAGTCCTGTACAAGCCAGGTGGCATGAGACAGAGTAGAATTCATATAAATCACCAAGGAAGGACCAAAAAAAATTAGAGCCAGGATAGAGAGTTGGAGTCGGGGCATGACATGATAATGCAGAGGATTTCAGAGAAGTGGACAATGCACCCAGATTTCTTTTGGGGAGGGGGAAGTATTTTGTTGGATGGGATACCTGTGCCAACTGGGGCATGCGTGTGGGTGAGGTACCGGCATGTAAAGGACCAGGGATAGAATAGCTCAGAGACGGCCCTGCACAACCCAGCCTTCTCATGGGGAAAATGAGGTTCAAAGAGGTGCACACAGAACTGGATACACACACACACACACACACGTGCACACACATACACACACACACACACACACACACACACACACACCTTTACACATTCCAAGTTCCCTTCTCTTTTCAGGTGTCAAGCTTGCCTTTTTCTTTCCTAAAAGTTCATTCACAAACGAGCCAGATTGATCTCTAAGTAAGAAAGGAAACGTTGGCAAAATTGCCCTGAAGTACTAATAAGCATTACCAATTTAGGACATTCCTCAAAACAGATCCTAAATAACTGCTGAGATGTTCCAATTCAGGAGAGTTATTGTTAAAGAAGACAACAAGCAGTGGCCAATAAATATCCTCAAGTGCCCAAATTCATGGTCCCCTGGTGCCTGGCACTGTGGTGAGTGTAAGATCTATCTTTGCAATGGTCTCTTGGTACAAGAGATCTTGAGGACTTTCTCAGTCATCAGCTGTTGGAAATGATAGTTTTTTCCTAGACACAACCTGTCTGACCTATCTAGCACGCATTTCATGAACAAACGAGAGTGTGGCAGTTTACAAACGGTCTATGCCACAACCTACATCACATCTCCTACCACCCTCAGTGTATCCATGGCCTGTTGGGCTTGTTTCGATTCACGCATTGCAAGTCTCTCCAATGTAACTGGCAAGGTTTCTCTTACTATAACTTCAAGGGATGAAAGAAGTCGCTAGGTCATTCATTTTTGACTGACTAGTACAATGTCTAATACAAAAGGGACTTTAAACATTTCATTTTTCTTCACCTGGGAGAATTTTTCAATTTATAGAATTTTATGAATGGCACAATTTTATAGAAGTAGTAAAGCGTAAAATCTTTTATGTTGAAGCTGAGAACAAGTGTCAGATCTTCCTTGTTTAGGCTGGTTAGCATTTTTAAATGTCAACTTTGTACCTGTGGCATCTTTGTGCCAGTGAACACCTAAATGCTCTCACAAGATTGCGAGTCCCTGTTCACCTCAGCCTCTTTCAGGTGAATTATCTGAAATGCTTCATCCCTGGGATTATCTTTGCCCAATTTCTGAGCCAGACTACCAGTGTATTGGATCTGAGATGAGGGAGGCTTCTCTTGTCTAAGCCCCTCACGTTCCTGAGGGGAGTACACTGGGCATTGTTTGGCTCTGGAGCCACCATCATTCATTAGTCATCATTTCCATGACCTTTTCCCACACTGGAACCAAACATAGAACTCAGCTTCTGGGTCTGATTCTCTGCACGGTTCTCAAGCCTTCCATTGGAAATGTAGCTCCACCACCCAGTCCAACTCACTCATGTGTCCTCATCAACCTCTGATGTCCACATTGCTGGGCACATGGGATAGAGTTGATTTTTCATTCACTGACATCCTGCCTTCAAAGGACTGTCCCAATGCTTGGCAGGAATGTTGCATACATTGCAGACCACCACCATCCTTGATTATCTCTTTTACTCCTTCTATTAAATGGGTCCTTGTTTTCTGAAGAAGAAATATTTTAGAGGGAATAAAGTTTTGAAATATTTTGTAAAATATAACACTATTGCTTTAGAAATTAATCACAATTAATATAGAAATACTGTAGAGTACATATAATTTATTCTTTAAAAATGAATTGTCATTATATTCATTAAAATTAAAGCATAAACATTCAATCATAACCACCTTCAATGGTCTGTATTTTTTCAATTTTTTCCTCGATTTACTCAACTGAGATAATATTACACAGGATTTGAGTTCTATTTTTGTCTCTTAATATCTTCAAATAATAAGCATTTTCCCACAGCATTCTAAAAATACTACACGATCACAATACAATACATATTTTAATGATTATATACAATTTTATCAAGTGGATTCATCATCACATACTTAGTATGGGTTTTTTGTTTTTGTTGTGAGTAGGGCAACCCAAGCTGGAGTGCAGTGGCATGATCACAACTCACTGCAGCCTCGACCTCCTGGACTCAGGTGATCCTCCTGCCTGTCTCTCAAGTAGCTGGGACAATAGGTGTGTGCCACCACACTCAGCTAATTTTCACTATTTGTAGAGATGAGGTCTTCTTATATTGCCTAGGCTGATCTCCAAATCCTGGGCTCAAGCAGTCCTCCCGCCTCAGTCTCCCAGAGCGCTGGGATTGCTGGTACGAGCCAACATGTCTGAACTGTCCCCCCCATACCCCACTCTTGGAAGTGTAGGCCATTTCCAAATTCTGCTCTTACAAAGAACACTACAATTACTATCTTTGTGTATATCAGTGTTCCCCATTAATAGTTATTGCTCAGAATAAATACACTGCTGTAATATTTCTGGGGTAGATGCAGCAACATTTATAAGTTACCAAACTGATTTTGAAAATAATATGCCATATACCTAATCCTTGACTGTACCCCACAATATCATAATTAAAAATACTGATTATAAAAAAAAGAAAATAATATGCCACTTACCCCTCCAACTATGATATCTGAGAGCACCTGCCTTGTGAGTAATCACCAGCCCAGGCCAAGAAATTTGTCTCATTTTGTTTTAAAATGTATTTCTCTAATTACTAGGGAGGTGAGCCATTTTTATTTGTGTGCTTGCTACTTGTTTATCCAAGGGAATTGTCGTTACCCGCTTTTTAGTTAAATCATAGTATTTACATTTTATTAGTGTGTATGTGCCATTTAATACAAAATAAGTGTATGTTACAATGGCAACAAATATGTACCCCATTTTCCTTTCACTCCGTTTGGGCTACTATTTTGCATAGATAAGTTTTAATTTTGTATAAACTTTAATCTATCCATCTTTTGTGTTGTGAAGTTCCTTATTATTTAAGCAAAAATGAATATACCCTAAATAATTTCATTTTTATTCATTTAAAATTGTGGTCTTTATTGTAAGGTGGACTCTAATTGTACTATTTTCTCCAGTAGTTGCCAATTGTCTCAACAGTATTTATTTAATATGAAATCCCTTCTTTATTGATTTGTGCTTTCTATTTTAGCAAATAAGAAGGTGATATTTAATAGATTCTATTTCTAGGCCATCAGTTCTGTTTTGTGGCTCTTTCTCTTTTTTAAAATAAAACTTTTAACTTGAGATAATTATAGATCACATGCAGTTGTAAGAAATACAACAAAGAGACTCCATGTACCCTTTACGCAGTTTCCCCCATTGGCAACAACTTGCAAAACTATAGTGCAATGTCACAACCAGAATGTTGACACTGATGCGATTCACCAATCTTACATTTCTTCAGTTTTACTTATATTCATGTGCGTGTGTGTGTGTGCACATGTGGTTCTATGAAATTTTATTGCATAAGTATGTATATTCACATGTAGTCAATATACAAAACAGTTCCATCACCACAAGGATTTTTCCCATTGCCTTTTATAGCCTCATCCACCTCTCTTCCACCCCTCCATCCCATCCGTAACCACTGGCAACCATTACTGTTTCCCATTTCTAACATTTTGCATTTTTGAAATATTCTATAAATGGAATCATATACTATGCGACCTCTTTTAATTAGCTTTTTCCACTCAACATAATTCACTGGTGACCCATTCATGTTGCTGTATGTAAAAATAACTGGGTTTTCATCATTGTAGAATAGTATTCCATGGGATATACATGCCGTGGTTTATTTAACCAGTCACCTGTTGCAACGCATCTAGACTGTTTTCAGTTTTGGCTTGTTTTCAGTTTGGGACTATTAACTAAAAAGCTGCTGTGAACATTCATGTATAGGTTTTTATGTGAACATAGGTTTTCATTTCTTTAGGGTAAATACTCAAAAATTCAGTTGCTAGGTCGTATAATAATTGCATGCTTAATTTTCTTTTTCTTTTTTTTTAAAGAAACTGCCAAACTGTTTTCTAAAGTGGCTACAACATTTTACATTACCACCAGAAATGTATGCGTGAACAGTTTTTCCCATACTTGCCAGTATTTGCTGTTAGAACCGTTTTTATTTTAGACATTCTAATAGATGTGTAGTGGTAGCTCATTGTGGTTTTAATTTGTATCTCCCTAATAACTAATCATGTTGAACATCCTTTCTTGTGTTTATTTGCCATCGGTATATCCTTTTGATGAAATGCTTACTCATGTCTTTTGTTCATTTTATAATTGGATTGTATTTTTTTTTTTACTGTTGAGTTTTAACAGTTCTTTATATTCTAGATATTAATCCTTTGTCAGATATGTGGTTTGCAAATATCTTCTCTCAGTCTGTATCTTGTCTTTTCATCATCTTAGCATGGTCTTTCACAGAGCAAAATATTTTATTTTATTTTAGCTTAGCCTATGAGTATCCAATTGCTCCAGTACTATTTTTAATAGGTCATTCTTCCTCTCTTGAAATGCTTTTGCACCTTTGTCAAAAATCAGCTGGTCATATTTGTGTGGGTCTATTACTGGACTCTTTTTTTTTTTGAGTAAGAGTCTCACTTGTCACCCAGGCTGGAGTGCAGTAGCATGCTCATGGCCACCACAGCCTCAACCTGCTGGGCTCAGGCGATCCTTCCACCTCAGTCGGCCAAGTAGCTGGAAACACAGGCATGCACCACCACACCCAGTTGATTTTCTGATTTATTGTAGAGATGAGGTCTCGCCATGTTACTCAGGCTGGTCTGGAACCCCTGAGGTCAGGCAGTCCTCTCGCCTCAGCCTCCCAAAGTCCTGGGATTACAGGCGTGAGCCACTGTGCCTGGCTGCTGGACTCTATTCCATTCCATTGATCTGTGTGTGTGTCCCTCTGCCCACACATACTATCTTGATTACTGCAGCTTGATTAGTGAGCATTAATATCAGGTAGAGTGAGTTCTTCTACTTTATTTCTTCATCAGGATAGTTTTCGCTATCCTATTTCCTTTGCCTTTATATATAAATTTTAGAATAAGTCTGTCTAAGTCTACAACAATTTTTGCAGGGATTTGATAGGAATTGCTTAAAATCTATAGACCAATTTGGAAAGAAATAACATTTTTAGTCTGAGATTTCCAATTCATGAACATGGAACGTATCATCATTTATTAAGATCTTTAATTTCTTCAGCATCATTTTGTTATTTTCAGTTAAATTTAGCTTTAAGTGTTTCAGTTTCTTTGGATTGATTGCACATGGTATTGTGTTTAAAATTTTTGCTTCCGTGTGTTCATTGTTATTATATAGAAACAAGATTGATTTTTTTTGTGCTAATCTTGTATTCTGTGGCCTTTCTAAACTCAATCATTACAATTATTAGCTCTAGAAGGTCTTTTTATTTTTTAGAGATTCCCTGGAATTTTTCACATAGGCAATCATGTCATCTGTAAATAGTAACGATTCACTTTTTTCTTTCCAATCTGTATGTCTTTATTTCTTTTTCTTGACTTGCCGCAGTGGCTAGAACTTCCAGTACTACAATGAGTATGAGTTGTGAGAATATATATCTTTACCTTATTTCTTTTTTTATTAAATTTTATTTTATTATAGAGATGGCAGGTACAAGTGAGGATTAACTATATAAGTAGGCTGCATGTAGATGAAGTTTTGGCATCTAACTGTCTCTCACTCCCCCTGTTATAGGACCAGGTACTCTTTGTGTTGTTGCGAGGCTCCACTCTCTTCCCTCCCTCCCTCCCTCCCCTAGCAGTGCCCAGTGACTTCTGATTCCTCCCTTGTTCTAATGTGCCTAATGTTCAGGGCCCACTTATGAGCGAGAATATGTGGTATTTGGTTCTCTGTTTCTGTGATAGATCACTTAGTATGATGGTCTCCAACTCCATCCAATTTGCTGCAAAGTCCATGACTTTGTTCTTCTTTATGGCTGTGTAATACTCGATCATATGTATGCATCACATTTTCTTTATCCAGTCCACTTTCAGTGGGCAGTAGGGTTGGTTCCATGTGTTTGCTATTGTGAGTAGTGCAGCAATAAACATGCCTTTGTAGGTGTCTTTTTTGTAGAATGATTTATGTTCCTCCAGGTATATTCCCAGAAGAAGGGTTGCTGAATCATATGGAAAATCAATTTTTAGTTCTTTTAGGAATCTCCATACTGCTTTCCATAGAGGTTGAACTAGCTTGCACTCCCATCAACAGTGTAGACTCATTCCCTTTTCTCCACAACAGCACCAGCAGCTGTTGTATTTTAATTTGTTAACGATGGCCATCCTTACCTGGGTTAGGCTGTATCTCATTGTAGTTTTGATTTGTATTTCTTTGATGATTAGTGAGGCTGAGCATTTTTTCATGTGTCTGTTGGCTGCTTGTATGTCATCTTTTCAGAAGTGTCTGTTCATGTCCTTTGTCCACTTTTTAATGGAGCTGTTTTGTTTCTTTTCACTTCATTTGAGTCCCTTGAAGATCCTGGATGTTAGGCCTTTGTCAGATACACACTTTGCAAATATTTTTTTCCCATTCTGTGGGTTGTCTCTTTACTCTTTTGATGGTTTATTTTGCTATTCAAAAGCTTTTCAGTTTGATGAGGTTTCACTCATTTATCTTAGTTTATATGCTATTCACTTTTGGGGACTTGGTCAAGAATTTGTTGCCTACTCTAATGTGCATAAGTTTGTTTCCTATGTTTTCTTCTAGGATTCTTATAGCTTGAGGATTTATGTTTAGGTCTTTGATCCATTTTGAGTTTATTTTTGTATATGATTATAGGTAGGGGTCCAGTTACATTCTTCTGCATCTGGACCTCTAGTTTTCCCAGCACCATTTGCTAAATATAGTCTCCTTTCCCCAGTGATTGTTATTGGTGGCATTGCCAAAGATGAGTTGGCTAAGAGACCGAGTTTTGCTTTTGGAATCTCTGTCCTGTTCCATTGGTCGGTGTCCCCATTCTTGTACGAATACCAAGCTGTTTTGGTTACTGTAGCCTTGTAGTACAGTTTGAAGTCTGGAGGTGTGATACTTCCTACTTCATTCCTTTTGCTGAGAATTTTTTTGTTTCTTTTATTAGAGAGAAAACAGTCTTTTACCATTAAGTATGATATTATCTGTAGGTTTACAGTAGATGCTCTTTAGCAAATAGAGATAGTTCTCTATTCCTAACTTGCTGAGAGTTTTTGCCAAAAATGTGTTGAATTTTGACATATGTGTTTTCTGCATCAATTAATATTTCATTTTTCATCTTTAGCTTGTTGGTATGATGAATTACATTGATTTATATTTGAATGTTGAATCATCCTTTTATATCTGGAATGGATTCCACTTGGTCATGGTGTATTCTTTTTAAACATTGTTGCCAGGCTTGGTGGCTCAGCCTGTAATCCCGTGCCTTTGGGAGGCTGAGGTGAGTGGATTGCCTGAGCCCGCGGGTTCGAGACCCGCCTGGGCAACTTGGCGAGACCTCATCTCCACAATAAATCAAAAATTAGCCGGGCGCGGTAGCGCGCGCCTGTAGTTAACAACAGCTACTTGGAAGGCTGAGGTGGAAGGATCACCGGAGCCCAGCAGGTCGAGGCTGCGGTGGCTGGGAGCGGCCACTGCACTCCAGTCTGGGTGACAGTGAGACTCCAACTCAAAAAAATAAAAAATAAATAAAAAATAAAAATAAACATTGTTGAATTTGATTTGCTATTTTGTTGAGTCTAAGTAAATAAACAATATTTATCTGTAGTTTTTCTTTTTTGTACTATTTTGTCTAGTTTTGGTATCCGGATAATATTTGTCTCATAATTCAGTTGGAAGATTTTTCTCTTCTTCTATTTTCTGCAAAAGATTATGTATAATTGGTGTTAGTTCTCCTTTAAGTGTTTGACAGAATTCTCCATGTAGCTGTCTGGGACTGGAGATTTATTTTGGGGAGAATTTTAAAATCACGCATTCCATTTTGGTAAAGGTTATAGGACTCTTCAGATTAGCTATTTCATCTTGGTAGAGTTTTGATAGTTATTAGGTTTGGAGGAATTGTTTCATTCCTTTTTAGTTGTTAAATTAATTAATGCAAATTGTTTGTAGTACCCTTTATTATCCTTCTAATGAGTATAAGATCTATATTAATAGCCTCTGTTTCATTTCTAATATTGGTGACTTATTTCTTATCTATTTTTATTTTTATCAGCCATACTAAGACTTTATCAATTTTATTTCATTTTTTGATAAACCAGAATTTTATGTCATTCATTTTTATCATTGTTTGTTTTCAATTTTATTGAATTCTGACTTTTATTATTTCCTTTCTTCTGTTTGCTTTGGTCTTATTTTACTCTTCTTTCCCTAGTCTCTTGAGATAGCAACTGAGGTTATTGATTCAAGACCTTGCCTCTTTCCTAATGTAAATTTTTTATGCTATAAATTTTCCTCTCAGTACTGATTTAGCTGAATCCCACATATTTTGCTATGTTGTATTTTACTTTTCATTCATTTCCATATATTTGTATATCCTTGGAGACATCCTCTTTGACATATGGATTATTTAGAAGTGTGTTGTTTAATTTCCAGGTGTTTCAAGATTTTCCTGTTCTTTTTTTGTTACCGATTTCCAGCTTGATTCCATTATGATCAGAGAACATGCTCTGTATGTTTTCAACTCTTTCAAATTTATTGACTTTTTTTATGGCTCAAGATATTGTTTGTCTCAGTGACTGTGATATGGATGATCCAAAATAATGTGTATTCTTCTGTGATTGGGTGAGATGTTTTATGTAGGTCAATAGTATCCTGCTGGTTGATGGTATTGTTCAGCTCTCCTATTCCTCTGATTTTCTATTTAACAATTCTATCAGTTGATGAGACAAAGGTATTTAAGATCCTAACTATAATTGTAAATTTGTCTGTTTCTCCTTTCAACTGTGTTCATTTATGCTGTATTCATTTTAAAAAACTGCATGAATATTTATAACTACATAGTTTCTTGGTGTATTGACCCTTCTATCATTATCATTATGTAATTGCCCTCTCTGCCTTCAGCAATTTTTTTTGCTCTGAAGTCTACTTTATCTTATATTAATATAGCCTCTCTTAATTGTTTTCACTAGTGTTTGCATAGTATATCTGTTTCCATCCTTTTACTTTTACCCTACCTATGTCACTGAATTTGAAGTGAGCCTTTTGGAAACCACATATAGTTAGTCATTTTTTAAGCCCACTCTGCCAATATTTGTCTTTATATTGGTGTTTTCGGATCATTTATCTTTCAGACCATTTTATTATCTGTTTTATGTTTGTTTCCTTTGTTTCTCAGTCTTCTATTTCTCGCTTCTTGCTTTTCTGTGGGTTACTTTAACTTTTCTAATAATCCACTTTGAATTATTCATAGTGTTTCTGAGTGTATCTCTTGTATAACTTGCTGAAAGATTGCTCAGGGTGTTACAATATAGACATGAGAGATATCACAGTCTACTCTTATCTTAGCATTTTGTCACTTCAAATAAAGTATAGAAAATTTTACTTTCATTTAGATCTCTGTAATATGATTGTTTTTAAATACCATTTTCTTGGTGTTATAACTTTTGTTTTTTCATCAAATATAATTTATAAAACCCGTGAGGAGATGGATAGTCTCTTTTACGGGTCCATAATTCTGCTCTTTCTGTCGTTCTTTCCTCCTTAATGCACCAAGACTTCTCCTTTTATATTTCCTTTCTGTTGAAGAATTTACTTTCGCTAATATTTCAGGATAGGTCTGATAGTGACAAATTCTCTTGATTTTCCTTCTTTTGCAGGCCACTTGATTTCCTCTTCATTCCTGAAAGATATTACAGATTGGCAGTTCTTTTCTTTCAGAACTTAAAAAATATTGCACCACTTTGTTTTGGCCTCCATGGTTTTAGATGAGAAATCCACTGTCATTCAAATTAGTGTTCCCTGATATGTAATGCATCATTTCTTTCTGGCTGCTTTCAAGATCTTATCTTTGCTTCAGTTTTTGGAAGTTTAACTATGATGTGTCTTGATGTGGATTTCTTTAGAAAAATCCTGTTCATGGTTTGCTCAGCTTCTTGAATTTGTGTGTTTTCTTTTATCATATTTGGGTGTTTGCAGTAATTATTTCTAATATTCTTTCAACTCTCATTCTTTTTCTTTCCTTCTTCTGAAACTCTGATGATATTCATATTGTACATTTTGTTGCTGTTCCACAGGTCTCTGAGAGACTGTTCATTTTTTTTCCAGTCTATTTTCTCTCTGTTTTTCAGATTGGGTGAGTTTTATTAATTTGAACTGAGGTTCACTGATTCTATCTGCTAACATATTTGTTCTACTAGCAAATCCATCTAGCAAGTTTTAAAATGTTTGGTATTGTATTTTTAAGTTATATGATTTTCATTTTATTCTTTTTTATAATTTGTATTTCTTTTCTGAAGTTATTCTATCTTTTCACTTATTTCAAAAGAATTTTTATTGCTTCTTGAAATTTTTAAAATTATGATTGCTTTACTTTTCTTGTCAGGTAATTACAGCAGCCTAATCGTCCCTTTGTTGGCATTAGTTGATTGTCCTTTTTCATTCAAGTTCTGGTTTTCCTGGCTCTTGATGTGACGAGTGATTTTCTATTGTATTCTGGACAATTTTGCTATTATGTTAGGAGATTCTAAATTCTATTTAATTATTTTATTTTAGCAGGAAATTGCCCTGTTTAAGTTTAGCATGCAGGTCCTGATCTACTTTTGTGAACTGTGGTTTCAGTGGCAGTTTAATTTTCAGAGCTTTTGCAATGCTTCTTGGTGTGCTTGATTTAACTTATACTACTGGGGCTCCCATTGATTTCTGGTGATGCTGTCTAAGGCCAAAGGGATTTCTCCAGTCAGGGACACCTGGTGTCTTATGGTAGAGGAAGGGAATCTCTTGCCCACAGGAATAAAGAATGCTTCTTGGACCAGGTAGCTTGCTGTGTGTGGCAGAATCCATCTTACTAGTGAACAACTTGCCATCCAATATCTCTCAGCAGAAGAGGGAAGTCTCAGATCTGACAAAGAGACTTTGCCTTAGCTGATTGTTTTTGTGGGACTCCTGATCCATCCCTCTTATCTGCATTGTAGGATCATCCAGCTTTATCAGAGGGACACCATTTGCACCGGTAGAGGAATGAACTTACCTAGGCTACTTTGTGTTGCCAAGTTGGAGGCAGGAAAATACGAGGCCTGCATTACCTTCTTCTGTTGGGGTGGGGGGAAATGTATAACACCATGCTGTTCTTTCAGTACTGGGATCTCAAACCAGCTCACCTTCCTCTTACTACCTTTCAGAGTGTTCCCGTGACTGTCTCTTGAGTTTTTTCTTGGGTTTATAGTTGTACTTAGCAGATAGGAGCAAAGAGAAATGGGTCTAAGCCATCTTGTCAGAACTTCAGTTAATTGTTGATAGTTTATTTTAAACCAAAAAATCATTCAAGAAAATAATTATTATATTATATGATTGATATTAAAAATAATTTTGGCATAGAAAGCAAGTGCATATTTAAAAATAATCTGCTCCAGGTGTCAAATATATTAGCTATGTCACTGAGAATGGGCAAAGTAAAAGGAGAGATTAGAAAGATTATGAAGAATGGCCTTGAAGCCAAGGGTGGAAATAGTGTTAAGAAGCTGAGAAGGGTTATTATATTTGTTTTATGATGGGATTAGAAACCAGAGGATCTGAAGCATTAGATTGCTTGTCCAAAATTGCTAGGGCATTTGGCTGCAGGATGGTTGCAGAATTCAGGATTAGGACATTCCAAGACCATGGTAACAGCATACTGTTTCCCAGGGCACTGCTTTCAAACTCCAAACACAACATTTGCTAGAAGACATACTGCAACAGTGAAGTTAACCTTTTGCCTATCTGGCAAATGGACAAAAAATTTCATTAGAAATAAATGTTTACTAAATTTGACTAGTATTAAATGTCTGTTATTAATTGTCTCTTAATCATGCTGCTTGGAGGAGACTTAATTAATGTTTGAGATAATAATTACCAAATAGAGTGCTTACTCTTAGAGAAAGAATATTAAATCATGATTGGCATTTGAATAAGTTTGTGAAACTATTACTTATGTCTTACTTTAAGCTTCCCACTTCAGAATTTATCCACAACAATTTCTAATAAATCACATTTCACCAAGTTTCATTTGCCCATGCTCACTTTCAAACGTGCTAAACAGTTGTTCTCAATAGTATACATAAAAGCTGACCTCTCTCTGATAAATGTGCTTGAGTCTTTCATTTTATTTTTAAAATTTCACCCTGAAATATATATCTATATAAATATATATATAAATATATAAATAGATAAATATATATATGGTATTTAAATGTTTTTGAAGGAAAATTCTTTTTTTAAAAGTTCAGAACAAAATAGACAGCATCTACATACAAATATATCTGTAAAACCTTACCAAGAGATATAAAAATTTAATAAATGAAAGCATATAAGATGTTCTGATATGGGAGAATAATATTGTAAGAATGCCAGTTCTACCAAAATTAATCTATAAATTTAAAGTATTTTCAATAAAAATGTTTTCCTTTAGATCTCAATATAATGACTTAAAAGTCCTTTAGAAGAATATCAAAAAAGAATAATCAAGAAAATAATTAAGAGTTATGATTTCATTTATCCTGCAAATTAAGGTGAATTATAAAAATTCGGTAATTTAAATTCTTTGTTCCTGGTGGAATGATAGACAAGAAGATAAGGGTAGTACAATAAAATGATCAAATGAGCTCATTAAAAACACAAAAGGTGACAAGCACAATTGTAGGGGAAAATGCATAGTCTGGGGATTTGGGTTTATTTGGAAGCAGTACAGAAGTTCTGCTGCATGTAATATGTTATTCAATAAATAGAAAGTTATGAAATAAAAAAAAAAACTCAGAACAAGAGACCTCCCGTCCCCCACTGAAGAAAAACTCTCTAGGAAAATTATTCCCAAATCAAACCAAACTTCAGATAGGATCCTGGGAAAAAATTAGATCTGCTTTGCTATCCAATCCCAAAAGTCTATGCATTTTGTCGGTTGAGCCGTGATTACTTTTTATGTTGAGCAATGGGAAACTACTCACTGGTAATAGATTATTTTTTGTATAATTTATCTAACATATAATAAATATCTTTGGAAAATCCATTAACACTTTCAAGACATTAGAATGCCACCTCCCAACCGGGCTCCGTGGCTCAGCCTGTAATCCCGCACCTTGGGAGGTTGAGGTGAGTGGATTGCCTGAGCCCGCGGGTTCGAGACCCTCATGGGCAACTTGGCAAGACCTCATCTCTACAATAAATCAAAAAATTAGCCGGGT
>CAUYQG010278120.1:0-13595 GCA_963574415.1 Tarsius wallacei
AAACATCCTTCTCCCAGTCTCTCCCCTGGTGCTGCTGTCGGAGACTGCTGTCAGGCCTCACGGCTCCCTGTTTGCAGAACGCAAAGCCGGGTCACATGGGAACGGCGTTGTCTGACACCTGTGCAATATGATTTGTGAGACGTCGCTTTGGATGGCTGTCTTAGAAGATGCCTCTGGCAAGACTGAAGCAGGTTGATCACAAAGGGAGCTCAAGTGTAGTCCGGGCAAGAGTTGATCATGTTTGTCCAGGGAGGCAGCAGGAAAGTGTTGAATTTGACGTTATATTTGAAGGGGGAGTGGACAGGATTCGTTGATGTACTGGATGGGAAGTCAAGGGTGACTTCAGAGTTTTTGGCCTGAACTGAAAGGATATAATCGCCACTTATCTGGGGAGGGGAGAGACTGGGAGAAGGATGTTTCACCCTCGGACTTCAAGAACGGTACCCAGCTGGTTAAAAAAAAAAAAATAGAGCCACATTGGACCTCGTTGGCCTTTGCAGGGAAATGTGACAGCCGGAAGTCCTTCCAGGGATTTGGTCTGACTATTGTTTGACAAGGAAATCCTGCGCTGGGACCTGAAGTTTCTGGGTCACCTTTGACCTCTTTTCCACTTTGACCAATTCTGGAAACCTTGCCATGAAGCCTGAGAGGACAGGCAGCAGGGCCAAAGGGGACAGTCCTTCCCTTCCAGGACTGCTGGCCCTGGCACTGTATGTTAGGGGCATTCTGGTGCCTGGGAAGACTCCAGGGCAGAAGCCCGGGCACCTGGCTTTGCTGTCAACTGGCCATCTGGGGAACAACTTCAGTCTGTCTTGGTCTCTGTTTCCTTTTTTTTTTTTTTTTTTGTTACATAAACCTTTTATGCTTACTTTGAGCTTAAAGAATAGCACGGGGATTGCATTAAATGAGCGGGATGAACTCTCTGGAGTCCTAAGAGCCCCCAGCCTCAAGAGCCCGTGCCTGGAGAGTGAGCCCATGGCTCTGCCGACGGAGCTCGCCCCTCATCGCGAAAGGGGAGGCACACCCCGGGCCCCTCTCCGGGTCAGTGTGAGGGGCTTGGAAGTGCCACATGGAGGCCGTGGGAGGCTCATTACGACGCAGAGCGTACGGGGGCGCTCTGGGGAAGAAAAGGCGCCCGTTCCTAAAGTGGAGCCTGAGGAGCTTCCTGTTGCTTAATCAGTCGAAATGACCCAGAATACAGGCTTGGATCACTGTGTGCCTCTAGATTAGGGCTAATCAGGACAGGCCGAGCAGATGCGGGGACAATCCCAGCCTGATTACTGTCCCTCAGCATTTAATCATCCCTCCTCCAAGGGCGGGCGCCGACTTAGTGCTCGCCGGTTTCGAAGCCTCCGGTCAGCCCCTCCCCCTTTCCCTGCCGTGGACATAAAGGCTTCTAGGACAGAGACACTGAGGCGATTTAGTGTAATCCCACGTCAAAGTGCCTGTGTGTGAGAGAGGGGGCGAGAGAGGTCTTAATCCCCACGATGGGATGGTCATGCGTTTGCTTAAGGTGGAGACAGACTGAGCCGTGTGTAGGAAAGAGTGAGATTGGGGTTTCAAGGCATGTGAGGTTGTGAAATGACCCCATGTATGGAAGTTCTCCCCAGAAGGCTTTCAGGGTGGTGGTTGCTCTCACCAGTTGTCGCCGGGAGACAGTTTTGGGTGGCAGTCATTTCGTCACCCAGTTGTAGTGGCCAGACTTGCTCCTTCCCTGACTAATGTGAGGAACAGAAGCTGGAGCCTTTTAGAGTGGCTTGATGTGGAAGAGACTGGGTGGTGTGTTCTTTACCTTGCTTTTTTCTAGGCTTAGGAGTGAGCTCCTGTCCTAAAATAGTCCCGTCACTTAAGACTCACCCTTCCTGGCCCCCAGGCCCTGGAAGGGACATGTGCTGGATCTGAGAAGGCAAGTGTTATCCATGATTGTAGAAAACATTTATTGAGTGCCTGCGGACTGTTGGGGACTCCCAGACGAAGACTCAGCCCCCTTAAGGAACTGACAGTCTCCTAGGAGATGAGGCATGCAACACTGAGGGTAAATAAAATCCTCACCTCCACTGAGCCTGTACAGAGTGTGGTGGGACTGCAGGGGAGAGCCCCCAAACAGAGAATGAGAGAGGCAGGAGCTGAATCTTGGAGGAAGAAGAGCAGCTAAGTCCAGGCAGACACAGTGGTGCCCGCGGGCTTAACGCACACCCAGGAGAAGCTCAGTGCGTCGCTCATTCGGCTGGCACGCAGATGAGCGGGGCCAGCGGGTCTCTCAGCTGAACTGAGCAGCGGGCCCACGTAGAGGGTTACACACCTGCAAGGGAGCTTGGCCTCCACGTCCTGTGGGCCATGGAAACACTGGAGAGACGTGAAGGAGAGCAATGAGATCAGTGTGTGTGTTCTGAAGACCATTCTGGTTTCAGCAGTGTTGGCCATGCACGTTTTTGCATGTGACCTTTTCTTCATTTTATTCTGGGGAATGACGCTTCCGTGATACAAAACTAAAAACTGGTGGGGGTTTTTTCCCTTTTTTTTTTTAATTTTAAAGATGTGGGGTACAATTCAGGGTTAGGTATACAAACGTCGATTATGCAGGTACCCTTGTTGATGAGGTGTGCCTCTCCCTCCCCTAAAAACTGTTTTAACAGCAGTATTGGGCATGGGCCCACATCATAGGAAACACACACATCCCAAGCCAGGTAAAAGAAGCTTAACTTTGAGAGTTCTTACATTTCTGTTCACCCCAGCCCTGGCCAGATGCTCACAGCTGGAAAGGTCCCCTGCTCCTGCAGTTACGCATTGTGACATGTGGGGCTTGGTCCCCAAGTGTGGAGCTTTTGGAACTGAATCAAGCACAGAGGCAAGAGCAGTGAGAGATTCATCTCTGCATCTGGTTTTGTCTGCAGTTTGCCAGCATGTCTCTGGAGGGTTGCTCGAGTGTCCTGACTTGGCCAGACTTGGCCATGGGGCATTTTTTTCACTTTGCCTTTTTTGGCCAGAGGAGAGTATAAAAACGATGATGGTGACAAACAGGGGTGAGGTGGGAGACTGATGGGGTCATATGGTCTTCATGCAGGCTCAGCCCCTGCCTAGAATCTGGAGGCTAGGAGTAGCTGCCTGTGGCTGAGGCTAACAGTAGACCCCTGGTCTGTTGCCTTTGAGGCTGCGTTGGTGCCAACTTGGACTTCATACTATGGGGAGTGAAATATACCAGAGCCAGGCCCGACCTTGCAGGAACCCTCAGTCTAGTGGGAAGGCCTGATGCCTGCATTGAGTGGCCCAAGCCGTATTATCTGCTGCTGCCCCACCTGTGAGAATCTAGAGGCGTCTGCTCCAGTGTTGACTGGGCCAGGATGGGCAAGCTCCCACGAGGGGGCCAGCCAACGCGAGTTTTAAGGGGTGGAGGGAGAGATGAGAAGGTCGGATCTAGCGAGTACCTTGAGCAAAGGCCTGTTCGTGGGCACGTGACCAATGCATTGGAGAACCAACAGTATCTGGGGCGTACCTGGGTGCTGGCACCTGTGAGAGTGCAGAGAAGAGACCAGAGGGAGGGAGGGGCTGATCATGAGAGGCCTTGACTATCACGCAGAGCATCTGAACTGTATTCGAGGCTCGAGAAACCTTTGAACATCGTGGGATAGGAAAGCTTGAGTTAAGGAGTAGCATGTTATGGAAAGAGGACTTGGATGACGGGGTGGACGAACAGAGGGGTTGACGGAGACACTGAAGACCCGTTCACAGTGCTAGTTGAAGGAGACTGAGCCCCCAGCCTCTGAAGCCAGTGGCGCCTGCCTGCTTCTAGCCCATGTGGACCGCCCCCCATGTGAGGGCTGCTGGCCGTGCCTTCCACCTCTGTTAGGGCTTCCCAGAGTTTGTAACGATGACATCCCAAAACAAAACATCATCTCGTTTCATGTTGCATCATCAAAAGCTTCTCCCCTTTTCTGTGCTGGCAAAACATACTCCTAGAAAACAGCTGCATACAATTTAACATTGGGAAATATGATCTATGGTTGATTTTTTTTGCATTTGAAAATATTCTCACATCCTTTTTTAAGATTAATTTTAATTTTCATCAAAGTAGCATGTGGTTTAAATGCCAAAAGAGTCTATGTTGGGGCGAGCTGTTTATGACTGGGTACAGTGGCCCACACTTGTAACCCCAGCACGGAGGCTAAGGTGGGAACATTGCTTGAGGCAGAAGTTCAAGACCTGCCTAGGCAACATAGCAAGACTCCGTATCTACTTTGAAAATAATAAATATAAATTAAAGAAAATTAAATGGAATAAAGGGGTGCTTCCCTGGTGGTAGAGCTCCTCCCTATGGACCCACCATGGAAGAAGTTGATTAACCCAATGGAGTGTGGCCGTAGCATAGGCTCCAACGTGACACAAGGAAGAACCTACATTTGTAGCAAAATCTGTGGCAGTTCTAAAGTTGAGCTGTTATAGCAGATCGCTGGGCTTTATCAGTACTTGACTATATGCACAGGGAAGGGGAATAACATTGCACTGTGTAGGCACTTTACTGTAAGCAGAAAATGCAATGTCTTAAAATTGTCTTTAAAATTGGCGCCTCTTGGCTGGGGGCACGGTGGTTCAGCCTCTAATCCCAGCACGTGGGAAGGCCGAGGCGAGAGGATTGCCTGAGCCTGGGGGGTTCGAGACCAGCCTGGGCAACTTGTGAGACCTCGTCTCTACAATAAAGTACAAAAACTAGCCGAGCGTGGTGGCATGTGTTTGCAGTTCCAGCTACTTGGAAGGCTGAGGTGGAAGGATTGCCGGAACCCAGCAGGTCGTGGCTGTGATGGCCGCGAGTGTGCCACTGCACTCCAGCCTGGGCAACAAGAGTGAGACTCCAAATCAAAAAAAATAAAATAATAAAAATAATAAAAAATAAAAATTAAAAAATTAAAAATAAAATAAAATTGGCACCTCCACCCAAAATAAAGGACCAAAAGACATTCTTTTCTTTCTTTCTTTTTTTTTTGAGTTGGGATCTCACAGTGTGGCACAGGCTGGAGTGCAGTGGCATGATCACGGCTCACCACAGCCTCGACTGCCTGACCTCAAACATTGTTCTCTCCTCAGCCTCTGGAGTAGCTGGGACCACAGGCACATGACACCATGCCTGGCCAGATTTTTTATTTTTTGTAGAAATGAGATCTTGCTATGTTGCCCAGGCTGATCTCAAACTCCTGGGCTCAAGCAGTCCTTCCTCCTTGGCCTCCTAAAATGCTGATTTTATAGGGGTAAGCCGCTGTGCCTAGCCAAAGACAGCTTTTTTAAAGTCTGCACCCCATGTCCTTTTTTCTGATATGTATCCTTAACTGCTGTAAATAATAGTCTTATATCATTATTTTTTGAGTTGAGACACCATCTATCACAATTCTTTGATAACTTGGTATCAGAAGTTTTGATGACTTGTTTATATTCTTATAGCCATATAAAAATTGTTCACTGCCAAGATAAGTTTATTGTAGTTATCACGTTTACATTTCCTTTTTGGTGCAGCTTTTATTTTCTCTTCAAGTTAATACTTGCTTTGGGGAGGTGGGGGAGGGGACTCGTGCCTTTAACTCATAACCCCCAGAAGTTCTAGAAAGCGAGCTGGGTCCTGTCTCCCATGTGGCCCTGCCAGATTCCCAAGAGCTCTCCGTCGCCCTCAGGCCTTCTCGACTCAGTGTGCCCTGAGCCTACCTTCCCCGAGTGCCATAACCGTTTCCTGCCATGGACTGTGTCCCCCGGGCCACAGTAGTGGCTATCTCAGTGTCCCTCTTGCTGTTGGAGTGCGACTGTGGGCACTTCCTGAGCAAGTGTGCCTGCGGCCTGTGTCTTATGCCCTGGCCCATCTGAGATCCCTTTCCTGCTGCTGGCACGCCTGGTCGTCAGGGCATCGTTTCATGATTGGGCATAGACATCCAGGCTGAAAGTATCTTTCTTTAGGCACGTGGAGGCATCACCCTTTAAGCTTCCTGCTTCCAGGCCTACTGCTGAGAAGCCCAGCACTGCCCTCATGTCCAACTCTTTGTGGAAGACTTATGTCTCTCTGAAATCTCTTAGGGGCTTTGCTTTATTCCTGGTGTTCTGAAAATTTGCAAAGATGTGTCTTCGTGTCTGCGTCTTTTTTTTTCTGTTGTGCTGGGCATGAAGTGGGCCTTTTCACCCCAAGCTCGCATTCTTCAGTTCTAGAAAACATACTTATCTGTTGATAATATCCTTCTTCCTACTTTTTCTATTGTATTTATTAGATGCTGGGCCTCTTTAATCTCATATTTTTTCTTCTGCTCCCCATCTTCTAGTCTTTTCTACTTCCTGGAAGATTTTGTTGACTTGATCTTCTGATCTTGTTTTGAATGTTTTTCTACTGGACTTTTTATATAAAATATTCTCATACTCCTTTTGAATGGCATCCTTCCCCCACCCATGCTTGCTTTTTTCCTTTAAGAAGCTGAGCAGTGACTGTGTTGCCCAGGCTGGAGTGCACTGACTGTTGTCAGGTATAATCATAGTGCACTACAGCCTCAAGCTCCTGGCCTCACACGCTCCTCCCAGTAGCTGGGATTACAAGCCGGGTATGGTGTCCCACTTTTATGATCTAAATATCTTATCTGAGGATGCCAGAGTCAGGATCATTTGTTTTTGTTTCCTTCTCCCCACATTGCCTCTGCTACCCCATGTACCTCTGTGATCCTTAAGAGTGAAATGCTAAAACGCTGACAACCAGGGTGTGCTGGGACAGGGCCAGGTGGCCTGTGGGCCTCGGGGCTAGGATTCGGGCACAGGCCAGATTGTCCACTGTCTCCTGCATGCCACCACCTGCCACATGTCACAGTAGGTCGTTTCTTGGGACCTTTCAGATCATTTATCTGTGAGTGATGCGCCTTAGCTTTCCTGTCCATGGAGGTCCGTGTGCCTGGCTCGGGTGGTGAGGGCAGGGGTCTACCGGACTACCCAGTTGAGCTCAAACTTTCTACCAATTCATGCTCTCAGCCTCCTTCCACGCTCCAGGCTGGGGTCGTCGGAGTCCCAGCTTCCTCTCAGCTTGCGTTGCATCTTCCGCCAGATGTGCCTATCCCTCCTCCATGCCCTTCTCTCGCTCAGGATAATCCTGGCTTCGGGAGAAGAGAAGGTTGACGCGTGCATCTCCGCTGCCTCGACTATCCGTAAAGCCATCCGCTTCCCTTTTTGGGGAGGACTACCCTTGTCTGAGGTCACGTGCTTCTTCCTTTGTTCATGTTAAGCTGTCCTTTCTACTCTAGAATTATGGTGATACTAGCGGGTAGGTGACCCGAGAATGTGTTTTTAAATTTTACTGGCCTGTGAAATATAAAAAACAGGATACCAGTGACCTGAGATTTTTTAAAAATAAGCTTGACTCTGGGGGAAGGGACAAAGACGGGTGCTGGGTTGAAGGACAGGGAGGAAGGGCTGGCAGGCGGGATCTTCTCTGGGCAGGCTGGGAGGCCCTGTCCTGTGGCGTTTCCACAGTTTCTCCAAACTTTTCTTTCCAGATAGTCTGTTTTAAAAAATTAAAATGGCTGAATATGGTGGCTTGCACCTAGAATCCCAGCTGTTCAGGAGGCCGAGACAGGAGGATTGCGGACAGGAGATCAAGACTGCAATGAACTATGATTACACCACTGCTCTCTAGCCTGGGTGATAGAGCGAGACCCTGTCTCTTTAAAAAATAAATAGAGAAAAGTCAATTTCATAGAAGTAGAGAGTAGAAGAGTAATTACTGGAAGCTGGGGAGGGACAGGCGGAGGGAGACCAGGCGAGCTTGGTCAGCAGTTACACAGTTCCAGGTACACAGGAAGAGTAAGTTGGGGTGCCCTGTTTCATAGCAGCAGGGTGACTATAGCTGAGAACCTTGTCGTGTGTATTTCAAGATAGCTAGAAAAGAATGTTTTGAATGCTGTCATCACAAAGAAATATGGTAATTGCCCTGATTCGATCTTTATGCGATGTGCATGAGCATTGAAACATCACATTGTAACCCTCGAATATGGACCATTGTTACGTGTTAATGATAAAGTTTAAAAATCAATTAATTAAAAAATTAAAATGGGGGAGGAATGAGACTTACCTATGCCTGGGCAGTGGGCACATGACCACCTGGGGTCGGCAGACAGGGGGACCCACGGGCTGGAGCCAGCAGCCCATCCAGCCAGCAGCGGGACCTGGCATGCTCCCGGCCAACCGTCTTCCCTTTGTCTCCCCAGGCCTGGTCCAGATCCCCGTGAGCATGTACCAGACGGTGGTGACGAGCCTCGCCCAGGGCAACGGGCCGGTGCAGGTGGCCATGGCACCCGTGGCCACCAGGATATCGGACAGCGCGGTCACCATGGACGGCCAGGCGGTGGAGGTGGTGACGTTGGAACAGTGACCCTGGCCATCTCATGGCATTGTTTTCTAGTCTACTTCAACATTTTCTACACGTTTGCAGAGGTGCAATCAAATGAAATTAAGTCTCTTGACTTTGGAAGAAAAGTTTTGTTAACCTTTTTTTTTTAAAAGGAAGAAAGGCAGCGGATTTTGGAATTGCATTTTTAAAGCACCACTCTTGATTTTCCGGGATTGGTGAAGTGAGAAACTGCATTGTCAATTTCACTGTCCAAAAAAGCCAAATTGTGGCAGGACTCCTTTCTGCGGAAACGTGTGTGTATACTTATGTGTGTGTATGTGTGAGTGTGAATATATGTCTATGTGTACATATGGACATACACATTTACATATATGTAAAGTATATATATATATACATATATTTGTATGAAACCCGCATGGAATTATCTGTATGAAATCAAGGTGAGCTGTGGAAACAGTAATTCACCCAGTTTAGTGGGTGGTAGGGTACGTGGCCAGACACAGTCTCCCAGCCTTTGTTCATACCAGGGTCATACGTTGAGCTACTGACAAACTCAGGCGGAGGTGACCATGCCCTTCACCAAAGCTGCCTCCAGTGGCCACCCGGAACTCCCTGTTGGACTTGCCTGGGGAAGGGGGCTTCAGAATGGCCCGTGTGGGCGTGTACTTGCCAGGCCAGGGCTGCGAGGCCCGCCCACTGAGATGCCCCTCGGGCTGGCCCAGGTGCTGACCTTGCCACAGGAGAGGAATGTCCTGGAAGCTGTAGGTAGGGACAAGAGGGTCTCCTCAGCCCCCCATCTCCTCCCCTTCCCAGGATTCCTCTTGATCTCATGACCATTAAAATGTTGGTCTGGTTCTAAGGTCAGTCCTGAACTGGTCGTGTATATGAACTGAAGGTAACAGAAGTATTAAGGGTCTGAGGAGCGCGTGCGTGAGTGGCTCATGGGTGTGCGCGTGCGTGAGTGTACTAGTGGGTGTGTGCGTGCGTGTGCTTGTGGGTAGGGGAGAATGGGAGGGGGCAGGAGAGGTTGGAAGGGAGATGGAGAGAGAGCAGTCCTCTTAGGCCAGGGTATGACTGGGAGCAGGCTTCTCCAGCTGGTGGGAGCTGGACAGAGGAGACGCTACAACAGGGAGGAAGAGCCTGGGTGTGGCCATAGCGCCCTGATTGTGCTTGGCCTCGTGAGAACAGGGTCTGGCCTTATTAGTACTTGGGGGGCGGAGGGGTGGCCTGGCTCGGGGAAGGTGGCTCTCACAGTGGGGTATGTGGAAAAAGGGCTCAGGTGTTTCTGGGCTCCCAGCTCAGGCCCTCTTCACAAGGGACCCACCAGGCCTGTATCTGGTCGCCCGGGGCACCCGCTGGTGACTCAGCCCAGGCACGTCTCCATGGCCAGACCCCTCTCCATGGCCAGACCCCTGCTCCTGAGTACAGGGACAGCTCTTTTCCTCCTCCCGGCCCCTGTGTGTGATAGTGTATTTAATGTGATTTTTTAATGCGACATTAAAAGATTCTTCATGTCTTGCTCAGCCTTTGAGAAAAGTTTCAGATTCTTGTATTTGCTTGTTTTATATAAAACTACCCAATGTTCTTTGTATGTTCTTTTCTGTACGTAATGGGGGGAGGGAAGGGAAATTTACATATAAATAGTCCTAGTTCTACAATTTGTTATTTTTTTAATTATTATTTTTTATCGTCATTGTGAAGCTGTCCAGGGGCTTTAAAGTCCGTGTTCCTTTATGGTGAAATAACCTCCTAATAGTTTGAGAAATTGCCAAGAAGAAGAAAAAAGCAAACCCCGTAGCAGAGCATGGATTCCGTGTTGTTTTCCATTCTGTCTATTACTGCCTCGTTCAATAAATAGTTAAAAATGTGGCAACAGGGAGTGGAACTGTCATCTCTCCAGGAGCACGGCCTCGCCTGCGCGAGAACTCTGTCTTGGGGTGGCTTGCTCTGCTTTCTGAAGGTACCTGTGCCCCAGGCCGTGGAGCTCCATGGGGGAGCTGCAGCGCCCCTGGCCGGGCTCCTGCAGCCCCATCACCAGGCCAGCCTGTGGAACGTGCCATCGTTTTCTCATGCTGGAGTTCCGGGGGAACATCTAATGTTGAAAATCGTCGGATGGTGGGAGCCTGGGCCTGGGGCTTTTGCTTCTTCCTTAGTGTCAGTTTCATATCCACATTGGACGTCAGCCTGGGGGGTGCTCTTCCCAGGCTCCTGCTCTGCACTGAAGTAAGGTGTGTCCTGCTCAAAGCGGGAGCTGCAAGTCACAGGTCATTTCCTTGGCTTCCCACGCAGCCCAGTGTAGGCGGCCACCGCTGTTCTTCCTCATGCCGGCGCCAGCCCTCCTGGCCCCGGCCTTGCACCTGCACGCTGGACACTCGGCCGCACCTGCACCGGCCCTCCCGCCGCCTGCACCACACCTTTTGTTGTTGGCTATCTGGGCCGGCTTCCTGGTGACAGAGGTTAGAATGATTGGACGAGGAGGTCAGAGTGTTTTCCTCGATGCCTGGCAGTGGTTCAGTCGAACCGGGGCCCACCCTCCTCCCTTCTGGCACAAACACCACACGGTCGCCTGTTTTCATTGGAGAGGGTAGCCCAGACAAGGACTGATTGCAGCGGAATCAACCAAGCCTCCTGCTCTCGGCCCCCACGGAAGAGCTGGGCTATCAACAGACCCGCTGGCCAGGGCGAGCCTCTCTGGGCCTTCTCTATGCTGCTTGCCTGGCAAGACCCAGTGCCGCCTTGTCACAAGCACGTACATGACACTTGGGACTGGCGGCGACTGTCCCTTCCATTCCCAAGTCACCGGCAGGAGCGGCTAACTCTGCTGTCTACAGGTGGGCCACATCAGTGAGGACACAGAGGCAGCGCCGGTGAGAGAGGAGGGGCATGGGGGAGGGGGCGCATCTGTCTAAGGGCGGCCCCTCCTCAGTCTGTAATTGTCGCTGTGCAGGAGCATGGACGCCGGTGCTTCGTCTTTAGAAGTTTCCAGAGAACCTGGGGAATCCGGATTTTTGTATGAAACCTCCTAATGGCAACAAATTAATTATTCACATACTCTGCAGGCAAAACAGAAGCATCCTTGGCCGGATCTGGCCTGAAGGCCCTTTGTGCTTAGCCCTGTGAGTGCTGGGGTGAACGCGGTACAGTCGTGGCCACAAGAATGAGGCACTGACAAACATGCCGTGGGCCAGGGTGGTCAGGTGCTATTCAGGCCGAGGACGGGGCCCCCAGGTTTCGTGGTTTATCATCTGGGCCGCACAGAGGGATCTGGTGCCCAGGAGACAGGTGCAGGAGTGCGTGGTTTAGCGGCCTGCATCTGAGAAGGTGCACTGGGGGTGCAGGTGACCCTTGCATCATCCAAATGCCCCTGGGTGAGCTGAGGGGAACTGGAAGGTGGGCAGAGGAGGGGCCCTGGCACAGTCAGGCTGCCAGTGCGCTGGGCCTTGCCCCACCCAGTGATGCCCCGAAGCCTCAGTTGTGGGATTACTGAGCTGTGGTGTGCCTCTTTGGTGTCAGCACCAACACTCACCAGGAAGGAAACCAGAGCTTGGTTGCTTGGAGCAGAGGCGAGTGGGGTGAGGGTCAGGGCCTGTGTTTCCTCGTGGGCTGGGGCCACTTCAGTCTCCAGCCCCAGGCCATCCTGTGGCTAGGACGGTTGCTGCACAGATGCCCCGGTGAGCAGTGCGTTGCCACCTGGCCTCTGCTGTTTCTTCCAGGGGGCAGCTCTGGGAGAAGACCCGCTAGTGGTGGTGGAGGCAGGGAGGAAGGAGGTTCAGGTGAGGGGAGGCAGGACTCCAGGACGGAACCCACTGGGGGTGGGGGTGGAGGAGGAAGGAGTTTCAGTGGAGGGGGAGGCAGGACTCCAGGGAGGGCCCACTGGGGGTGGTGGAGGCAGGAAGGAGGTTCAGGGGAGAGGAGGCAGGGAGGAAGGTGGGTCAGTGGATGGGAGGTAGGACCCGTGGCTTGGACTGCAGTCGCTGGAGGGCACACGTTCCCCTTCTCCCCACCCACCCCACCCCACCCCCAGCCCCGGTCCGATTTGAGCCCGGGCCTGGCTGAGCTGAGTTTCTGAAAACCGCTGGGCTGTACGCAGATCCGTGTGGAGCACTGGGGCGTGGCGTCCATTTCTGCCTTGTGGGGAGAGAAGGAAGGAGCAGAGATGACCATCTATGGGGATGGACCAGGGTCCTCTGAGAACCTGGAGCTACCAAGCCCCAGCTGTGTCCAGAGGCGTCCCCTGTCCTTTATGGGAACCATGGCCTGTCTGGAATTAGAGCATGTATTCTGGGCAGTGGTGACAAGTTCCCACTTACATGGCTCTCAGCACGTGCCTCGTTCTGAACTCCAAGATTTACCTGCGTGTTCACTTATTTCATCCTTACACAGTCCTGTTCGTGTCCCTACTTTACAGATGAGCAGACTCAGGTACAGAGAGGTCAGATGACTTGGCCAGCTTCACATTGCTGACGAGAGGCAGAGCCGAGGCACAGACGTGGGCGGGCTGGAAACACCACTTGTGCTTCTCGTGAGGCCTTAAATGGATAGAAGTGGGGCGCATGGGAGCATTCCGGTTTTTTTGAAGTAGGTTAAGGACTATTGGGGGCGCTAGAAACAGTCTCCCGAAATTTTTTTTTTTTTTTTTTGAGTTGGAGTCTCACTCTGTCTCCCAGACTGGAGTGCAGTGGCTGCTCCCAGCCCCCACAGCCTCGACCTTCTGGGCTCCGGCGATCCTTCTGCCTCAGCCTTCCAAGTAGCTGGAACTCTCCCGAAATTTTAACTCATTTGCAAATAAAGTTGTTAGTGAAACTCAAGTTTTCTGGGTCTCCACTCAAGCTGCTGCCTCAACCAACCCTTTTTTTTTTCTTTGAGTTGGAGTCTTCTCACTCTGTTACCTAGGCTAGAGTGCAGTGGCATGCTCATGGCCACCGTAGCATCAACCTGCTGGGCTCAGGCAATCCACATCAGCCTTCCAGGTAGCTGGAACTATAGACCATATGCACCACCACACCCAGCTAATTTTTTTCATTTATTGTAGAGACAAGGTCTCACCAAATTGCCCAGGCTGGTCTCAAACCCACCTGTGGTCTCAGACAACCCTCTCGCCTCTGCCTCCCAAAGGGCTGGGATGCCAGGCAGAGCTCAAGACACACCGGGAGTTGACTTTAGAAACCCGAATCCTGATGTGTTTGTCATGTCTGCCCAGGTGGAAGGAGCAGAGAGGAGTCGCGCAGACAGTAGGTCT
>CAUYQG010278126.1:0-15574 GCA_963574415.1 Tarsius wallacei
ACCCTGTCTGGTTGCCATGTTTATGTTATGAGCCATATGGGTGTGCTCTGACAGTTTGGACCAGTGAACTCAGCTATTTTTATAAACTTGATAGAGAACCAAAAATAGTTTACAGTTAGATAAAAATGACTTATTATTCAGCAGGAGATTTTAGCCAATGGAGAAATTTAGTGCTTCTTGAAGGTCTTCTCAATAAATCTATTAAGTTTGTCAAATAATTAGTTTCCCAGTCTTTTGCATCTTTGTTGTTGTTGTTGTTTTGCTTCTCAGTGGTTTGCCTCTTTTCTACCACCATTCTCTTTTTCTGTATTAATTTTGGAGAAAGGTGATGGTAGTAATACTGACCTTTGAATTTCCGTCCAAACATTGATCCTGGGTAACTAGAAAGAGGGCTAAAACTTCCCTTTCCATTATTAACCCTAAGGAACTTGGTCATGGGGCCACTGTTACAAGTAAAAGAAGATTCAGATATCCTAGTATGATGTGTGCCCCATGTGGGAACTTTTCTAAGTCTAAGGATGTCCTTGGAGTCAAGTTCTTTCTGGAAGCCCAACAGAATGTTTATCTACAGCAATTTATTACCACTAACTTGTTTTTTAGATTCTCATTTATTTACTTCTGTTAATCTTTTAGGTATAGAAGAATATTTTTGTGCTTTTCTGTGTTCCAGGAAGAAATTTTAGGCCAAGACTACTGGGGAGAGGATAATCACAATTGTGTTTCAACCATAATTACTTTCAATTTTGTCTCTCCAGATACACATGTCTATTGTAGCATCTAGTTGGTTTTTTCTTCCCCCAAACACATTGTCTTTTAAATTGAATGCTGATCAGGATAAATATATAACACACTCAAAGGGGAATTTTGGTTTTATATTTTAAACAATAAATTACTAGATGATTATTGAGATTCAAGATGTGTTTCATGAGGGTTAAGAGGTGAAGAGGCTTGAGATACCCAAACTAGTTGTATGTACTTGTGAGTGCAAGATTAAGTGACTTTTATCCCAGCTGCTGATAGTCTGTTGCGAACTCTTGGAAGTCACCCAAATTGTTAATCACTATTGAAATAACATTTTGGTAAAAAATGATAAGAAAATTCTTAATTTAAAAAACTAGTCATGTAAGTTAAAGGTTTATAATGAATACATTCTTTCTTTTCCTCTGTAGTATTTCTATCACTTCTAGTGATAAAAATGTTTGCAGTTTGCTATGTTCCAAGTTTCATAGTCATATATAGTACAGCATTAACTTGACAAAGTAAATTGACTGTTATATTTTATTTATAAACTAAGATTTTTCTGAAAATTTTCCAAAAGCCAAAATAATATTATAGAATTTATGTGTGTAAATATACATGCAGTTGTTTTACAAATGTGTTTATAGGCAAGACCTTTCCTCTGAGAAACAGACTCGTTTATCCAACTCATACTTGACATGTTCTCTGGAATACTCAAAAAAATTAATGTCCATCCTTTCTTAGATGATATTTGTTATTTTTCAGTTTTTGTTTTTGGCAGCCTTCCCTGTATGAGTTCTTATGGCCCCAGAGAGAAGTAAAAAACTCACATTTTCAGCCATCCTTATAAGTATGATATCAAGAGGTGAGAAAATCTCCACCATTCAGACTACCCATAAGAACATATTAGGAAGCTTTTGCATAGAGAGGAGGCATCATGAAAATTTCTTTCTGCAGAGAATGGACATGTAGATGTCCAAGGGCAGCAAAGTACAGGGCCCAACCCAGGTGTTGGGAGCAATGTTGTCTGCACCCAGTAATGGATCTCCATACGAGAGCTATCAAGGTGTATTATGGCCATCCCTAATGTTCTTGAATCCTCCTCCCCTTTCTTTTTACATTGAAGAACTTGAACTGACCTTTCTCCCAAACTTGATTTTCATCTAGTGTACCATGGCTTAGGGAATGGCACCAATATTTATTTAAGCATAGGAGCAAGAAATATAGTTGCACATTCTGGATACCTGTCTTTTCACTTCTGTATCTCATACATCACCTCTTTTGTTTTGTTTTGTTTTGCCTCCTATATAGGTCTTGACTGGATGGATCATATCATGACCGTCATCTGCTACCATAATTAAATACAGTTCTTCTCTCCTGAATGCTACGACTACTTTCTTCCTGTCTCCTTGTTCTTCTTTGCTTACTACTCTGCTCACGACTCCATCACCCTTCTGTTCTCTACATGATAGCCAGGGTAATTTTCCAAAACGTAAATTTGATTTAGGTTAGCACCCTCCACCTCTCTCGTCTGGAATCTTTTCTGTGTCTTCCTATGACATTTAAAAGACAAAATTGCATATCTTTGCCTACACGCCCTCCTTGGTCTGTTTACTTTCTGCATCTCCATTCTCACCTTCCCTATTTTCTCCTATCCAGTCAAACTTTCAGACTCCCTCATTCATTATACACGGCCCTCTTCTAGGTCCTTGCACAAGTAACCTCTTCTACCTGAAATGATCTTCTAATAACCACTTTCGTTCTTCAGATCACAGATCAAATTTCTCTTACTTAGAGGGACTTTCTCACTTTTTTTGCAAGGTCATCTCTCCCCATTATATGATCTCTTAGTCAACCTGTCTTTTGCAGAGGTGACTTCAGTTTATTTGATATGCATTTTGCGGTTGCTTTGATTATTTGTGCGGTGCTTCATTCATATAGAAGAAGTCCACGAAGGAAAAGTACTGTATTTGTTAGAGCACTTTAAATTCATCCTTACTGGGTTTTCCATGCAATTTAAAAATACTTAAATTATATTATTCCTTTGTCATGAAACTTCTTATTTACTTTGATAGGCAGTATGATATAGAAGCCAAAAACATGGCTTATAATGTTAGATTTGGATTGAGTTCTTAGCAAGTTACTTAACCCTTCTACACTTCACTCTTTTCTATGTGACACTTAGTATTTTACATATTCAGTACCTTTTTCACTGGAGGATTAGATGAATTAAACATTTTTACTGTTTTAAACCATTCTATTAATTAATATATGCCAGTAAGCCACCGTTGACACTTCCATTGATAGAGTTTCTGCTTTTAGAGAGGCGTAATGAGAGGTAACAGCTCTTAAGTCATTTACTGTTGAATTTGGAAAATGCTACCCATTATAACAGTAGAAGGTAGGAAATGTAAAAGTCGTTACTTATGAGAAAGATTATATAATCAAACATGAGAATTCATGGGAAAGGCAGGAATTGAACTTCCTAGGGGAGAAAACAAGAATACAAGCCTTCCAAGCAGAAAGGAGGGACAAGGCAAAGCCAAAAGGCATGTTGTGTTGTTATGAACTGTGAACTATTATAAATGGTAAGCTGCAAGTTCAAGCTGGTGGCTCATGGCACATTAGCATTGCAAGGCCAATATGGACCAGGTTTGTGAGGATTCTGAGTGTCAGATGGAACATGTGGTTTTTAACGTGTCCTTCAACATGCAGTCAATTGCTTCAACCAGTAGAACTCTGTTGTTTCTGGTGGACGTATGTCACTATAACTGAAATAATCAATCCCTGACAGTTCATGGTGCCTGCACAATTTAGTCGCTGCATATAATATCATTTTAAAGCCAAAAAAAAAAAAAAGTTGTGTAAACAGTACTTAGGGAGATACTTGATACAATTATAGTTAGAAGAAAATATTGGAGGCATGTCTTTGTGATTATTCAAAAGGGAGAGAAATTTAATCCTATTCTGTGTGCTTGTTTGCATTAACTTATGAATAAGCCTGAAAATACATCTCAATAGTAGACTGGGGGATATGACAGTGAAAATTTTAGAATTATTGGAAGTTTTCTCTTCTCTTCCATAAAGAAATACTAGCCACCCCTCCCGCTCCCCTCACCCTTGGGGTAGAGGGGGTGCACCTGGGCTAGATAGTGGGTCAGAGATCCAGCTGTTACTTGTTTTGGCTGAAGCCGTTTTTTTTTTTATTTTAGTTTCCACAGTACACCCCAGAGAGAAGCTTTAAAAAGTTATATGGGAACTAAAACTCTACAATTTCTCAATGTTTGTGTTTACCCACTGAGCCTTAAGTTAGCATTTATGAAAACATTGAAGTACAATTCTCAGTTGCTCGCAGGGCAAAAAAAAAAAAAGCACTGCTGGAATGGAGGTCACTTGCATCATGCAGCTTTTCTGGTTGTGTTTAAAAGGAATGTTTTGCTGGAAGAATATGCTTGGGTGACTGTATTTGCTAAGAGGAAGTTGAATTAATTGTATGCTGCAATCAGAGAAGTATTTGCATGCTGTTCCTTTCTTCACCATTGACCAATATGGCATTTCATGATTGACCAGGTGTGTTTTGGCCACTTTCTTATTTTTTTTAAGGTAATAACTGAATTGGCAGCAAGGGAAGTAGAATAACTTATCCCAGAGACCTGGAATATGATTTACCATTACACTTTGCTCGGGTATTGGGAACCACTAATTCCATTAGAACTGCCTAAGTTAATGTAGGCTCAGTGGACTTCAGAGGAGTCTCAGGTTTGATATATATATATATATATTAACCAAAACTTGAATTATAGAAGATTAATTGTCTTGTGGCCAAAAGCAACAATCTCATGTGAGATGACAACACTATTCTTTTACTTTTGTATATCCTAGGACTTCAGTTTTCTGTATTTTTATGGTTTATAAAGCTACTGGGGGACATGGAAAATAAATGTAACCCCATTTTCCCAACCACCCTGTTTTTCTCGATTTTCTCTCATCTTCCCAGACCTTAACATTTTCAAGGGTAAGCACTTATTTTGCCTCTTTATCTCCTCCTTCTTGAACTCTTTTCTTCATTTCCCTGTACTCAATCTCTCATTTTTTCTCATATTTTGCTATCATTCCCTTTTGCTTTTCCTTTCCTTTGCTTGTCTTAGGCCATCTAGAACAGGACTGTTATTCAAAGAAGCAAGAAGATTTTGGGCTTAGATAATAATACTTTGTAAATATAAAAAGTGAAAAGACGTTTTCACTTTGACAGTTCCCACTTCTGTAGATCCCCACAACAGTTCTCTCAAGCAATACTTTTATTATATCTCAGACACATCTTTTTGGAACTCAGATTTCATAATGGTAAAATGATAGAGAGGAGAGGGGAATGGTTGGGTGATGGGAAAGTGGCAGAGTCTGGCAGTTACTTCAGGTCTCTGGCTTCAGAGCTCAAATTCTTTTTTTTTTTTTTTGAATTGGAGTCTCACTCTGTCATCCAGACTGGAGTGCAGTGGCCACTCTCACCCACTGCAGCCTCAACCTGCTGGGCTCTGGCGATCCTTCCGCCTCAGCCTTCCAAGTAGCTGAAACTACAGGTGCGCGCTACCACGCCCGGCTCATTTTTGACTTATTGTAGAGATGAGGTCTCGCCAAGTTGCCCAGGCAGATCTCGAACCTGCAGGCTCAGGCAATCCATTCACCTCAGCCTCCCAAAGCACTGGGATTACAGGCTGAGCCACTGAGCCTGACAGAGCTCAAATTCTCAATCACTTTGTAATCAGAATTATGCTTTCATTAGGATGATGGTGGATTGTATGTTATTTCTTACTTTAGAATATTTTTATGAAGTGTCTTCTTTTGTAATTGGGAACTTTGGTGGTCCTTAAGGATGAACAAAGGAAGAAACTTCCTTGGTTGCCACTCAACTGCCCCTTGATGATCCTTGAACCTAAGGACGCAGTTGAGAAACCTTGTTCAACTCAAGTTCTTTTCTGATTGGTCTTGACTTGCCATTTATTTATTCAGGAGTAGTTACCATTGTTACCCTTATGACCACCGAGCAGTTACAATCATTATTAGTTTCGAGTAAAAATAAGACCTAGATGTTCTAGTACTTCTAGGCTGTGGTCATCTAAAAGGCAGGAACTTTCAGAGTCACAGGCTAGTTGGGCTGGAAAAAAAACTTACGTCACTGAGTACAGCTATAGGCATACCTTGCTTTATTGTCCTCTTCTTTGCATTTTTTTTTTTTTTACAAATTGAAGGTTTTTGGCAAACTTGTAATGCACAAGTCTGTTGGCTCCATTTTTTTCAACAGCATGTGCTCACTTCATGTTTCTGTGTCATATTTTGTTAACTTTTCATGAGAGCTCAAACTTTTAAAAAATATTGTTATATCTGTTGTGGTAATCTGTGATCAGTCATCTTTGATGTTACTCTCGTAATTGTCTTGGGGCATGGTGAACCACATCCAACAAAAATCATGAACTTAATCGATAAATGTTGTGTGTGCTCTGATGGCTGCACTGACCAGCCATTCTCCTGTATCTCTCCCTCTCCTCAAGCTTCCCTATTCTCTAAGACACAACAATATTAATATTAGCCAACTTAATAACCCTACAGAGACCTCCAAGTGCTCAAGTGAAAGAAAGTGTCCCTTGCTTTCAATCAAAAGCTAGAAAAGATTAAGCTTCGTAGGGGAGGTAGGTCTAAAACTAAGACAGGCTGAAAGCCTTTTGCACCAAGCAGTTAACCAAGTTGTGAATGTGAAGGAAAATTTTGGAAGGAAATTCAAAGTGCTGCTCTAGTGAACACATGAATGATAAGAAAGTGAAACAGCCTAGTTACTGATATGGAGAAAGTTTTAGTGGTCTGGATAGAAGATCAAATCAGCTACAAGATTCCCTTAAGCCATGGCCAAATTCAGAGAAAGGCCTTCAACACTAAAGCAAGACCCTCCACCAGCCGAAAGATAATGACCTGGCAAAGACTCAGATGATGATTAGCATTTTTTAGTAGTAAAGTACTTTCAAATTAAGGTGTGTACTTTTTAAAGATATAATATGATCACACACTAAAGATATAATATGATTGCACACTATACTACTATACTACAGTATAGTATAAACATAACATATGCACTGGAGAACAAAGATATTTGTGTGACTCACTTTATTGTGATATTTGCTTTATGGCCTGATCCTGAACTTGCAAAATAAAATTTTGGAACCTTCAGACATAATAGGACGACTGTGAGTAGACCACTTTGACTTTGGGACCATTCATTTAGATGGCAAGTATAGAAGCATTGCATGCTCATTCTCTCCTGACCTTCAGTGCTGGCCTTTCATTATTAACAGGGTTGAAGTATGTCCAGACGACAGATGGGGATTGTTAGCATGGATTTGGTCTTTAGGCAGTTTCCAGGGGCTGCAGGCTGCATTACTTTCTCTTACCTTTCATTGTTCCTCTAGTCTTGGTTCCTTTGAAAAGGCAAGTGATGATTGCAAAATTGGCTACAGGACAAAGACTCTCTTGCCTTTTGGGGTAATATAACTCTGATTATTCTCTCTCAAGTTGCTTTTCATTTTAGCAGGTACTGCTCAAAACATTTCGTTGCCACATATCACAGAAGCTGTGCAGGTTGGATGGCTGTAGGGGAGTGCCAGGATTTCAGAAACAGAAGAAATCTTACAATAGGAGTTCTTAAACTTAGATTTGTTAGTCCTTTAAAGTTGGTGAAGCTGTGTGCTTGTGTGTGTGTTTGTGTGTGTTTAGGGGTGGGTGTTGGGGGATGTGTACTTTAAATTTACATTAGATTTCGAAGAAAGAAAGAGTGGGAGTGGGGGGATGAGAGACGCATAGGAAGGAAGGAGCTAAGGAGGGTTGAATCCCGTCAGGATGGGAAGGGATAGGTAGGGCTGGGAAGGGAAGGGTTCAGAAAGGTGGTGAACATTAAGCCCCACTAAACTGAAAGTTTCAGAAAGTACTGCCTTTCAACATTGTCAACTCATTATTAAGCTTTGAAAATGTTATTGTCATACCATCTCTCACTTAATTCTCTCTACTATTTTGTAGAGAAAGGAAAGAATACATCTAAGAGAACAACTGTCGCGTTCCTAACTATTCTCATCAGTGTGTCTCAGCACGTCATACAGTCTCACTGCGTCCTCACACCAGACCTCAAGGAAATAGACACTTCAACATGAAGAAACGAAGACAGGGCAAGGTTAAATTATTTGCCCAAGCTAGACAAGTGGATACATGTGTGGAAAGTAGGGAAAATTGGAGTCCTGGAAGTTCTTGGAAAGAAAAAGCAAAACATACAAAATTAGCCACTTCTAAATAAGAAACAGATGCCATTAATTCTTTTAATAATCTTATTGCATGGGTTTTCTATGTCATAGGGATGAAACTAGAAATTTAGTGGTCAAAGTAAGGTCAGTACTTGCTTTTGCTTTCTAAGATGTTGGAGGGGAAAGGTCTTAAGCTAGAGAACAGTGCTAGGCCCCGTTTCTGAATCTTTACGACAGCAGGCAAACTCCGTGACGAGTCTCCCCAGAAGAGAAATGTTGTGCTACTTTCAAATGAAACTTTCATTTTAGTTTTTTGTGCTGTCTGAAGATTTTAGAAGCTATTATCTGAAATCCACACTTTTTTCTGTTTTCAAATGCAAGTTAGCTACCTAGAACAAACATAAAGTCCTTCCTTATTCAGGGATCGAGAGAAATTTTATCTTTCAGCATGTGGCTGAAACAGCTTAATATTTTTTTAGGGCAACAGGAGGGACATTTTTAGGGAAATTTTTAGGGAAATTAAAGTTGTTGGATGTAGAGTCCCGCAAAGAGTCAAATTCATTTCTTTTGTTTTGGAGTTTGGGGGGCATGTTTACTTTTTCTAATCTGACATTTGTAATGAGGGCCTAATTCTGTCTTTTAGAAACCAACTGTATGATGTAGGGCTGAACTTTGTTAGGAGAGAAGCTTTATCTTAAGAAATAATAGAAAGTAAAAACTTGAATAATTAAAAATAGAACATGTAAAAAAGGGAGAGCACTGATGTCAACTTTATCAAAGTAATTTTATCTTTTTTGGGGGGGAATTGTCAAGATTGACAACTTAGTTTAATATCACTTCAAATCTTATGATTTTTTTTTTCATTTTGACGATGAGAAAAGCAATCCTTTAGAAAAAATTCATTATTTTTTGCTTGCCTTCAGGTAAGCTCACCAAGAGTTTACAGGTGGATAATCCATCCCTGTTAGGTGCTGGTGAGCCAGAAGTGGTTTCTGAGCTTGAAAAGCTTGCACTAAGGCTGGGGAGATGCACAGACAGATATAGTATATTTGGTACATAAAAAAGAACGTTATGTAAGTGCTATGGGAATGAAGAACTGGAAACACAAATAGGCAGTTGTTGGATTTTGTTATAAAAACATTCATTCAGTTCCAGACTGAATGTTCCAGACCTTGCTGCAGTCTTTTGGATGCACAAAATTCATGCGATTTCATTTTTCATGCAATTTTTCAGTCAAATAAATTAATTAAGTGGCAAGTGCTATGGAGAATATAACCAACAGGGATATGCTAGAAAGAATCTTAGAAGGAAATACTTTAGTTCACAGATCAAGGAATGCTGCGCTAATAGGTGATGTTTGAACCTGAATGATGAACATCAACCAGCTGAGGAGCATTTAGGAAAATTCAGTGCATAGAGACCGAGGCAAGCATATGCTTGGATTTCTTGTAGGCCAGAAGAAATTCCACTGTAACTGGAACATCCCAAGTAAGGGAAGAGAGGTATAGGAGATGATGTCAAAGAGGAAGGCCGGCGCCAGATTGTATTGAAGCTGAGGAGCTAGAGAGTTTCAGTTTTATTCTCAGTGCAGTGTGAAGATGATAAAAGATGAATTGCATGTGTTGAAAAAAATTAACCTGGCTCCCTATAGGAAACCCCTAGTGCAGAAATCATGAGAGCCGTTAGGATCCTGGTGTAGTTATCCTCCTGAGAGGTGATAGGAGTTTGGTAAACTAGTGAATATGCAGAGAAGTGGAGTACTTGAGAAGAGAGCTTAGAAGTAGAAACAATAGAAATTGCCAGTGAGTTAACAAGAGGTAACTAAGGGAAGGGGCAGAATCAAACTGCTTCCTAGGTTTTTAGTTTTAGTAATTGGGTATATTATGTTGCCAGGTAATCAGAAGAAGAAAAATGGTGGTGGGGAAAAAGGCTTGAGAAAAGAAGATGGAAAGATGAAAGCGATTATGAAAGGAGGGTAATGGCATTGCCTTCAGCACAGAGGTAATAGCAACAGAAATACTTAGCGATATCAATTTTATAACAAAGCAAAAAAATCATCCCCAGATTGGCTGAGACCCAAATCATGATTCCAGTTGTCAGTCTTATTTCTGTAACAGTAACCAGAGATCCTGATTATTGCTTCTTAAGCTGTCTGGACATGAAATAATATTACTGTATAGTATCTTTAGTTTTTTCACACCAACAGTTGCTGGCATGCTCTTTGTTTCTGCTGGGTAAATCTCACTCAATGCCAAGAACTAACTGTTTTGCACAGTGTGTTAGTGCTTTGATACTTATTTGAAATAGTCTTAAGAACAGAGAAAGACACTTTTCTAATTAGGATAGACTATTACTTAGTCTTCTCTACTCTCCTGTTCATACCTAACAACCCGATTCTTGGATGATGGGAGAGCAAAATGGAAGAAAGCCCTCTGTGATGGTTAATTTTATGAGTCAATTAGACTTAACCACAAAGCGCCCATATACTTGGTTAAATATTATTTCTGGTGTGTCTATGAGGATGTTTCCAGATGAGATTAACACTTGAAATAGTAGACTAGGTAAAGGAGATGGCCTAATCCAATCCATTGAAGGTCTGAATAGAATATGGGGTAAGAGAGAATTTGCCATGTGCCTGAATGTCTTCAAGCCAAGACATCAATCTTTGCTTATCTTTGGACTCAGACTCAGGTAGAAATTATATTATCTGCTCTCCTGGTTCTTGGACTTGGGTTGAGACTTGAACTGGCATTTATATCATTGACTCTCCTGATTCTCAGGCCTTCACACTCAGATTGGGACCATATCATTTGCTCTCCTGCATCTGGACTTCTCAGCTTCGATAGTCATGGAAGCCTATTCCTCATAATAAATCTCTCCTATATGTAAAATATGTAACAGCATATTGTTATACATGATAATAGACTCCTATGTAATGTATATAAACGGATTTATTATATGGGATATGTATATGCGTTTACACACACATGCTACTTATTGCTTCTTTTTTTGCTGGAGAACCCTGACGAATAGACCCTTTATATTTATACTAGTATAGGAAAATCATTTCTGGTTTTCATCCTCCAGACATCTCACATCCCAGTGAAGGGTTTTGTTTCGTAACTGATTTCATAGAGTACGTACTTATGCTCTGCAGAAACTGAATGAGTGAACTGAATATAAATAAAAGGATTAATATTTTTCCTCATTAGAACAGGAAGATTAAAAAATTATGTGTATTAAAGTATAGTGGTTCTCCATATGTTGCCCTGGGATCACCATATGTACCCAGTACTCTTTCAGGGAATCTATGAGTCAAAAGTATTTTCACAATAACCTGAAGATGTTCTTTTTTCTTGAGTTGGAGTCTCACTCTGTTGCCCAGGCTGGAGTGCAGTGGCATGCTCACGGCCACCCCAGCGTTGGCCTGCTGGGCTCTGGTGATCCTTCTGCCTCAACCTTCCTAGTAGCTAGAACTTCAGGTGTATGCTGCCACGACTGGCTAATTGATTTAATGTAGAGATGAGGTCTCACCAAGTTGCCCAGGTTGGTCTTGAACTCCTGGACTCAGGCAATCCTTTCACCTCGACCTTCCAATGTGTTGGGATTGCAGGCTTGCACTACCACACCCGGCCTTTCTCTCTCATTTTTCTCATGATGGTATGGAAGAATTTCCCAGAGACCCCATGATGTGTGATGTCATGATGGAGTGAATGAAGAAGTAAAAATGAGAACCTAGCTAGTCTTTATTAAGACAGACACTAAAGAGATTTACAAAAAATAAAACAATGCTTTATTACTATTTTTTTGTTTTGGGAGATTGTTACTTTTAATTAAAATATGGTAACCAAGTTAACAAATTATTGGATTATCGCTAATCTTAAACCAATCAGTAATGAATTTTGAAATGTCTTAGTTTTAGTTTAGAATGGGGTCAGTATTGATGCAACTCACAGATACAAAAGTTCTTTGAAGTCCTCTTTTTTACGAGTGTAAACAGGCCCTGAGACTAAAATGGCTAGAATGCTTACTCTAATAGAAGGTTTCTCATATACACCAGGGGGCCTCTGACAGCTAAGTTAAGTATACTATGTTAGTAAACACTGTACTCTTTCATTAAATCATTAAGTCTGGAAGCAGCATAAATCAGTCCCTATTGTTTTTATTTTTGTTGTTCTTTTGACGTTTTCTGGTAACTTAACTGTACATGTAGGTAGAGCGAGTACTTTCTCTGCTGTTAATATTGTATTCTAAGAACTACTCTCTTTGTCTCCTCATTCAGTCAGCCACCTAATCAACTAACAAGTGTTTGTTGGACTACTATATGCCCTTGTTAGATGGTGTGGCAGTTATCAATGTATTGCCTCAGAGATCCAAATCTACCCTTCATTACCTGCTCTGCGATAGTAGTGTTTGGCCCTTAAGTGTTTCTCCTTTACAGCTAGCGCAGTGTTAATTAAGCGTTGTCAGTAGAGGGCACTGGAGGGACACTTGAGAAGGAAGGAGCTTCTGTTCTTGGTTGAATTGTGCTTCTGTTTGGTTCTTCTTGCTGGTACTGCCTAGCTGGCAGTGCTGTGTACATGCAGCTTCCATAGTCCCCAGGGGAGCTTACAGCCCCAAACCTGGGCTGGTGTCTACCTTGCTGTGGCATACAGTATGCCCTAGGCTTCATACCACCTTGCAGCATGGGGAGTGTTTCCTGCTTCCCTTGCGTTCCCAGAGCAGGACCAGCAAACTTCATCATCTGGAGAGCTGTGTCCATACCTTCTGGAAGAGCATCTTCCTTCCCCTTTGTTCCTTCCTTGGGTAATCTGCTTATGCTTTAGGTAGAAACAACTTTCAAGTTTCTACCCTTTTATAGGTCATGATTTTTTTACCTTTCACTATTAGATTTACCGTGTGGCTTCTCTCTTCTGATTGGACAGCAGATGAGTCAGGTGTTTTCTAAGAGAATATTATTATCCTTCTGAGAGTGAGAAATCTGATCCCCATATAAGTGATTTAAAATTTGTACAAAAGCTGTATATGAAGGGCCAGAATCAGAAATTCAGAAACCATAAGCCAGTTGTGTAAAAGGATACTGACATGGTGAGTGGAGAAAATAGTGAGGGTTTTGTCAGATTGGAGAAGGTTTGTGAAGGAAAAATGAGAGGTAAAGTGACCAAAGTACGTTGGAACAAGATTGTGGAAGATTATGAGTACTCAACAGAGAAGTTGAACTTTCTCTTTTAGTTTATAGGGCACATTCAGTAGATTTTTAAATAAGAGCTGGCAATAAAAATATTATGTTAATGGACTCAAATATACAAACACACCCATAATAAAGGAGCTTTAAAGTATGGAAATCTATTTATCATTAATTATTTTCTTTGCTATTAATCCAGTTTTCCATTTTAATATGTTATTCAAAAAAGTGCAGCTTAAAGATTAAAAAATGCGTTAGTATACAAAATCTACAGAGCATTATTTATTCATCTAGATATTAGATTATGGTATTTATGAATATGGAACTTGTTTTCTTTGACTATACGTTTAGTAAAAACTGCCATTTAGTGTAAGTGTGCTCTGCCTTTCTCTCTCTTTTTAAAGTAAATTGAAATAAGTACCTGAGCTTTGTATTGTGTGTGTGTTTTTTTTCCCCCCAAAGCCTAGATACTGTTAATCAGTAGGACACAAGCAGGATTTATTTTTTACAAGGCTGGAAACCTATGCTTATTTACGTATTTATCATTATTCATTTAATGTGCCTCGTAAGATAGTATTCATGTAGTCTCTGTTTTGATAAAAAAGTGCAAATCTAATGCCTATTCATTGTAGAAAATTCTGAAAATGTACATAAGCATATATAAAAAACAGAAGACAATTATAGCCTCCCAGATAATATACTGTTAAGATTTTGTTGTACCTTTTTTCCAGTCATATATACAAATTTATTTGTGTGCATATGTGAATATATACATTTACGTAAGTGTATTTATTTAATATAAACATATATTTTTTGTAAATGCATATAATATTTCATAGCTTGCATATTTTACTTCACATATTGTGGCTATCTTCCATGAAGTGTTTTCAAATAATATAGTTTTTTATGATTACCTAATTGTTCATCATATGGATTTGCCATAATTTTACAAGTTGCCCATTATGGATATTTAAAATACTTTATTTTTCTCTGTTTAAAATAGTATCATTATGAAATGGACATCTTTTTTAGTTATATCTGTGTATATTTACATGATTGTCTGTCCATTATACATTTGTAGACATGAAATTGCTGGATAAGAGGGTATATATTTCTTGAAGGTTTTTGATTCTTATTGCCAGATTGCTCCCTAAAAGGGTTGTACTTAAAAAAAAAAAGCATATAAGTTTTTCTCTGTCCTGGATGATGTATTTGAGAACTCCATTGCTCAAGAGACTGTAAGGAATATTTGTAAGATCACACCAAAGAAGTTATGTTAATTAAAAGTTAGTACATTGTATGTGTGTGAAAACAGATGTTTCATTATTAAGCCCTCAGATAGCTAAACTCTTATTAGAAATCTGAGGGATTAGTTAGCTAGTAACAAAACTGTAATAAATAAGCTTACATTATAATGTAAAGGATGAGGGAAATGCATATTGTGGAATTTCCCAACTATAAGGATTGGGAGCAGTTAACTCTGGGAGACTGTGAAAGTAATTTTTAGAAGTTGATAAGAACAGCACAGTATTCTCTGTGTTGGAATGATTGAGGAGAATCTTGTGTCAAACAGGCAGCCACCTCCGTGGTGCCTGCTGGGTAAATTGCTTCTATAGCAAGTCAGTAAGCAAAGGATTTAGATGGCTTTTTGGTGCTAGTGCTTGCTTCTTTCTTTCTGGAACTCTGCAGTAAATGCATTACTGTTCCATAGCACTCAAAGAATGTTGCAGTAGTCAGGCAGCATTGAGAGAAGACCACCGAGCAGAAACATTCTATAGAGATGAATTATCAGCACTGATTTTCTTTATTATTTAACTTACTTAAAATGCTGAAATCATTTAGATAAGCTTTTATTTGTGACTTTTGTCTTTCCAATGATCACATTGGTGATGTCTACAAATGAATATATTTTGCTCCTCTTACTTCTTTAATAGAACCATTAATTATTGTAGTGTAAAAGTACAATTGGCTGAAAATTTCTAAAAAGTCTTAATGGTAAATATCATACTATATAATTAAAATATGACACAAAGCATATATTACTCCAAAGTTTATTTTATAATAGAAGAAAATGACTATTAGAAAGCCAGTAGGTTCACCTAACCCCAGTAAGAATGGCCATCATTAATAAAACAAACAACAGATGCTGGCAAGGATGAAGAGAAAAAGGAACGCTTCTACATTGCTGGTGGGAATGCAAACTAGCGCAACCTCTTTGGAAGACAGTGTTGCAATTTCTGAAAGAACTAGAAATTTACTTCCATATGACCCAGCAATCTCCCTATTGGGAATATGCCTGGAAGAACACAAATCAGTCTACAGAAAAGATACCTGTACATATATGTTTGTTGCAGCTCTATTCACAATAGCAAAA